>VWYP01013444.1:149282-198331 GCA_013400435.1 Pycnonotus jocosus
ACTACTTCTGACTTTAATTTTTGCATTCATCTTAACAGGTAAAAAAAAAATTATATGTTATGCTTGGTAATTCAGTGGCAGAATTCATAAACAGATATAATAAGTTTAAAATAAATTGAAAATAACTTGTACTTACTAAAAAATAAGATTTTGGGAGAGGAAAAAGAATGCATGTGCATGTGCATACATTATGGAACAGAAGCCCTTCTGATTTTGGCAGAATACAATTGTCATAGGTTCATCTTTCAATGCCTTTGTTAACTTTCTCCTCTAACTGTTTTCTGCCCCCATATAATATTCCCTAAGTTTTCTTTGCTGTGAACTCTGTCCTTTTCAGTTCCTCAGTTGTTCAGTTGGGGTCCTTGGCTGGAGGAAAGATGTGTCATTCTTTTCTAGGCACTGAGTTGTTTAGTCTAATCCTGAAGTACCTTTATGTATTAGAGACTGTGTTTAAAGTAGTTCCTCAGGGTTATCAGGATCCATAATGCAGTTTACTTGGACTGATAATCTGGCTAGTATCTTTGTACAGAAGCTAAGAACATAGGCCAAAGACTTTAGTGGGGGCATGTTTTTGTGGTGAGTGGGAGGTGTTTGGGCTTTTTCAGTCTGGGTCTTTGTCAAAATACAATTGTCATTTAGACTTTAGAATATTTGAAAGGTACTTTAAAATTCCAAAGAGAGATTTCTTTCTCTCCTTCTCTCTCTCCCCATCTCCTAGTCCCACTCTGGGGAAAAACTTCAGTCTGTTTTGTTAGGGGTTTTTTAGTTTTTCACAAAAGGTCAAAACTTTGGCCACATCTGTGTCCAGTTTTGGCAGCTGAATGTACAGTTCTCCTTGCTAATGCAAGTCTCAACTGTTTTGCCTTTTTATTTGCACAAAAGCCATGCCATTTACCAAAAATTTTGTGGTTTTCATTTCCTTTAAAATTACTTTAAGATTACTATATGAGTGGGGCTTTGCTAAGCAAGAACAATTTGGTTCTGGAAAGCACCAACACCTCCTTTTTCAATAAAGGTCAGGAAAATTTGCTGTGAAAGATAAAAAGAAAAGTAACTTCAATTTAAGCTTCTAGGTAATAATAGCTTGAGCTTGGTTTGAAATATTACACATTTCCTTGGTCTCAAGGCATCTCACAGATCAGATACAGATATCTTCTAGTCTTGGACTCTTGGTTAGTCATATTCATCTTGTAAGGTATGAGATGGGTGTTGCTGGAGAGTGTCAGCATGGCTACTATGAAGTTTTTCTGGTTGCACACACTGTGGCTACAGCCTCTATAGTCCTCTGTTAGCACTGTGGTACAAGAAAACTTTTCATGGTGAGCCACCTAACACATTATCTTCAGTCAAAAATGTAAAGACTCAAAGGCACAAACTGCTGTCTCAGAAGGCACAATTTGTGTCTGATTCTGAAGTGCTGACAACTCATGCAAATCTAACTGCTGTGTCTAAAGAGCTGTATAAACAGTGTTCTTATTTTGGAATGTAAAGACCTCATTTCAGTTAATGTGAATGTAAGAAGTGAGCAAGCTTGTTTGTTCGGGTTCTTCAAGCTCATTTTACTTCTGTTCTGTCATATGACGCAAAGGGGACAGACAGGTTCTTTTAAGCATCCTGGGCATAATAATGATGACACTAACCTGTAGTTACAGTAAAAGCTTTATTTTCTTCACAGGCTACTATGATTAGTATAGAATGGAATTTGCAATTACCATGGCACAGTATTTCTAGAAACATAATCAATGTAGTAAAATTTATAGTTGCATAATACAGCACTCACAATGCAACTAATCTTACAACTTCTAATCACCTGGACCCTCTGCAGGTCAAGTCAGATCTTAATATGTGGTTTGCTGTATCAATAGAACAATCATAATCTAGACTCACATTCATATACAAGAATACAAGTGACTCCCTCAAATCTCCAGCAGTGAAGGCATCCCCGGTCATGGAGAGGTGTTGAGTCTCACAGTCCAGCAGCAGTTTGGGTCCGAGTTCTCCACTTAGGGTTTGCCGATTTTACACAGCTCTGTGTGCTGTTGGGCTTCCCTCAGGGTCAACAACAGCACCTCCCTGGCTGGGTGCCTGGGGCCTCCAGGGCTGGCAGGGAAGGGAGTAATTGTCACAGTGCCCAGCAACCTTGAGGCAGGTTGAGAGGGGAAGAAATCTCTTTAGTTTGTCTGCTTGGTTCACTGGACCTTCGGGGCCTGATAATGGGGGGAAGGGAATGAATTCTCTGCTCAGACACAGGGAGTGGTGGCTGGACCTACAAAATGCTGTTAGTTAATCTAACCACAGAGGGGGATACTGATCACAGATACATGCTTTCCTTTCCATGAACCTTTTGAGAATGTGGGGGAGATACTGAATAAAATAAGTTGTTAAGCATTTGGGTTGTCTCTTTCCCTCTGCTTTTATTCAGTGGGAATAACCATTTTGGTTGTTTTAGAGACTTTTACCTTGCACAGAAATTGGTACATGTGATCTAGAGGAGATTGACCAGATATTAGTTCATCAGGTTCAAGGAAAGCTCGATGTAATGGATTCCACAGTTTGATCATTAAAACAGTATGTCAAATCCTTCTAAAGCTGGTATTTATCAGAGACGAGCATGTGCATTCTTTCTTGCTTTATAGGTGGGAGGTTACTTGTTTTCTTTTCTCTACCATCATCCTCAACAGTGAAAATCCTTGTATGTTTGGGTACTGCTGGGAAATAGAAATTCCAATATTTCTCTGGAAAACTATCCCATTACAAAACTGCACATCTGTTGGTTGCTACAGGGGTCTGTTTAATGGGATAGGACTGATCTGCTAATGAAATGTGGTAGCTAACATCTTGCTGTGTACTGCATTTCACAAACTGGGCCACTGCACCTGACTTATGTAAAGCATTGCTCTTTTTACAAACATTAAATCAGATTCCTAAATAACATCTTTAGGATCCCAATACTAACCAACTTCATAATAATTTTCTTTGCAACCATGTACCAAGCAGGGTAGGCAAGAAATAGTCTAACTACTAAACTGAGGAACTCAAACTTGAAAATTAGATCTCTGAAGTCACCTTCTTCCAGTATGCAATAAATTACTTTTTAGGTGTTCATGGCTCCCTGAATCTGGATTCATTAGCTTAGATGTCATCTTTCTAGATGTCTGAAGGTAGCTGAAATGCAGCATGCCTGGAGTGCCTTATGCCTGTTGCAGAGTTACTCAGTTAAGTCTGATGTGCAACTGATTTATGAGAATGCATTGCTTAAGCAGAATTTTAAATCTTGTATTGTAAAAGAAAGTCAGGGAACCTAAATTGCCTAGTATGTTCTTGTACAACTTTTTTTCTTGAGAACTAGTGGTGAAAGCCAAGGGGACAGCTGAGGACTGGTACCTCACTGAGACCTTTTCACAGCTTTTGAACACTTCCCTGAAGAGTTGATCTTTAAAGCTAATTCAGGACACAATGTGAGTATCTTGGATGTACATAAATTCTGCTTCTTTAGGTGAAATACCATATCTTTCAATCTGCTCATGATGATTGTTGACTAACCTCCTCTCCCATGTTGCTTCTTGTTTTCTAAGAGAAACAGCTCCTGTAAAACAGGAATTTCTTTTATTAAACGCCATTGTGATAATGAAGTTCTTCCCTGTCCCCAGGGATTCAATTTCTTCCTGCTGCCTTTTTCCACAGAACTGCATTACAAAATTAACGTTGCAAGGATGCTCCTTTCTCAACCTAGAGAGTTCCCAAAAGTGTAATGCTTTCTGATATATCAAGGCACTTTTTTTGTTTGGCCTAGACTTTTTGCTGCACATGACATTTTGATGAAGTGCTGTAACAATCTTGAGAGATCCTGCATTGTGAAGGTACATGAATCTTGCTAAACCAGATGATTTTTCACTATCTTCTCTTTGCAGAGACTAAGTGTGGTAAAATGATACCTATCAGATGAGGTTTGTGGAGGGAGGTAGCTCTCTTTTGTTACACTGGCTTATAATGGGACAGGGTGCCACGCAAGCTTTTGGTCACGTGGTGACCTCAGAAGGCTTATGTGCCCAGACACCCATTAGGTCTTTTTTCCAGCTCTACTGGTTAATCTAATAAAAGGAATTACCTCTCCATGGAAACACTGCCTGACTTGCAACCTTCGCAGTCTAAATGTACAGCAACATGGCAACCATTACCGAGACTGAGCAACAGGCTTTTCTCTGTAACCACACCAGTTCCCTCCTCTCTTGTTTGCCATATGCACCTTTCTTTCCAGGTCTATGGGGTTTTATATTCAAGATGGAAAGTCCTCTTTTATCAATGTGAAGTGTACGTAAATTGGGAAACAGTATGTATCTGAATAGGAATGGAAAATTTCACTTTGCAGTGCCTCTGGCATGTTTCACCATGAATTTAGAGCACGTTTTTAGTAAGCGAGACCCAGATTTATAACTCTGGGAACCTAAAGGTCATCCATGTTTCAGGTATAAGCGGGTATAATCTATCACCATGTCATGTTTGCTTTAAGTTTGCTTGCAGTACAATGCTTCATGAGACAACATTTATTGTTGCCTTTCAGTTACTGAGTGAGGGATAGTAGAAACTTGTTTTTGAGATCTATTTTGTGCAAGATTACTTCCTGTTTCAGATAATGATTACACTCAAAAGCAGTTTAATGAAGTGTTAGAAGGTGTCAATAATAATCTCTTTACTTGCCCTGTTTTATCTCCCACATCTCTGTTTTCATGTAAATAGGTTTTACAGAAGCATTCAATGATTGCTTTAAAGAGTTTAGTGTTGTTACAAAATTCCAATTTTGTAAATTCTTTTTTTCTGTAAATGCTGGGCTTTTTTAGGATCTACTCAAATATTTCCCTTGGACTTTCAAGGCAAAAAGAGCCCTTCAAAAGGGCTTATTGATCTTAATGCAGAAACAAATGAGGCATCAATAGCCCTGTTGAGGCAGTAAGTAACCATTGCTCCAGAGGGATGCTAAAACATAAAACTTGCGATGGTTTAAAATCGTGGGAGTATGTTCAGCTTCCTTAAGTAGCTCTGACACAGAGGAGCATACTCCTCTGCAAACACAGGTGTCCACCTGTGTTTGCCAGCTCTATGGACTTCCATGATAAATTTTGGCTTTAAGAGGTAAAATATTGTGGGGGTTTATATTTCTTCTCTTTACAATTCTTTACTTATACATGATTATTCTGAGGTATTTCAGGTGAAATATTTAATGTCTTTCCTTATCTTATAAACGTGTGTGTTTGTGCATAAGAAGTATCAATATGACATGTCTGCCCAGGCAGTTAAAACGATCCAGAGGAGGGAGCCAGCAAGACACCTTTGCTCTGGTGGTTTTCATACTGTCAACAATCCCTGTAGTACCTCTCTTTCACTAGCAATATTTTTTTCCCAGGCAATTTAGGGCTAAATGCTGTTCAGTATGTAAGTTTTGGGGTTTGTTTTTTTTTTAACTGTGATCTAATTAGTTACTGAGAAACCTGATTTTTGTAAGAGCAGAAAATATATCTGTAGTGCCCAAATATATACATCTTCATAAACTGTGTGCACTTACATTTCTATTAAAATGTGCAAACACTCCTCAAGTCTTCCAATGATTATCTGAAGAAGTCAGATCCCTGTGTTTTCAATGTTATAGAAATTACAATACTCTCATAAGTAATCTATAAACCTCTAGCTGTAGCCTTCTCCAAGCACTTAGGGATTTTATTATGGCTCTTGAAAATTAAATATTTAAAGGAATTTTGGTCAGTTGCTAGTAGGTTATCCTTACCTTACAATCCTTACCTGGGTATCAGTACTGTTCTGATTCGTACCTCCTTTGTTGGTTGGGAAGTTACAGCATCCCTAATGTTAGGACAGAGGAATTGAATATAGTCAATGACACCTCACAGTTCTGAGGTTTTTGTCTTATAAGTGCAAACAATTACTGACATGTTGCTTATCTTGATTATAAATGAACATTCGGAGTTCAAATGATATGAAATAATAAAAATAATTATTTTTTACTAACTGGAGTGGCAAGTGATCTGTTCTCCAGTTCACATTCCCTTGCTTCCCCCAAAAATATCACCTTACAAACTTGTAGTCCAACTCTTGGCCTGACACAAAAAGAACCCAAAAAAATCAGTTAAATGAAAACAATAGTGAAACTTTTACTTTCTGAATATATTTGAACCAGCTGTTCTGCGTTATCTGTGTCTCTACTACAGTGTGTCCTATGCGATTTTCTTAGAATTTCAGTCCCTTTTTTCAGATCCAGTTTAGGAAATTTCATCTCTTGAAGTTCAGGTAATCTAAATGTGAGGTTAGTATGGTTTTAGTCCTTTTGCAAAAACATAAGGTGATACATAAAGAAAATGTCATTGGTTACAAATTGTGTATTTGCTTCACAGCTACTTGAATGACTCAAATTTTATACTTCTCCACAAGTGCCTGTAAATGAGAGACACTTTTTTCAGAAACATTTTTTTTTTTTAACATAAAGCCTTGTGGTGTTAAATTCTAAGTCTAAATCTGTTTTGAGCCTATTTCTAAATGGAACTCTGGGAAAATTTGTAATCATAGAATCATAGAATATGCCAAGCTGGAAGGAACCCATCAGGATCATTGAGTTCCACTCCTGGCCCTGCACAGGAACCCCAAGGGTCACACCATGTGCCCAAGAGTGTTGTCCAAACACTTCTTGAACTCTGTCAGGCTTGGTGCTGTGACCACCTCCCTGGGGAGCCTGTTACAGTGAACCACCCTCTGGGTAAAAAATCTTTTCCTGATATGCAACATAAACCTCCCCTGACACAGCTTCATGCCATTTCCTCAAGTCCTGTCACTGGTCATGAAAGTGATAGGTAAGAACATACACATACAGCACTCATAATATTAGTAGATTTAGATTTGTTTTTGCCAGATGTCTTTTGCAGGTCCCTTAAAATTAATTAATGATCCATATACTTGAGACAGAAGTTGAAAACTACTGGTATCTATTCCCATAAAATTTCTTAAGTTTGTTTGGTTTTTTTTTCCCCTGTATTCTTAGCTGTTCTACCACAAACCCCAAGAACTTACAGCTCTTCTTTAGAGTAATTGGTGATGTTCAACACAAAATCGTTCTGTCATGGCTTGAGCTCACTCAGTCTGCACTTGAATTCATAGCTTATGGATAAATGTTACAATTAACACAGTAGTTAGTTCATACAGGGTCAGTTCTACTCGATCCTTCCTAAGGATGTAGAGAAAGGAATTCTTCTTCTTAGAGGTTTTTCATTTGGCCCTAGGCCCTAACTCTCATTAGCTTTTTAGCTTAATAACAATTATCACCACTTAAAACAACACTGATCCAGCTAATGGAGTTTGTGCAGTGTGTTTGTTTTTCTTATTGCCAATGTGGGATCTAAATACCTCAATATGAAAATAACAAAGAATGTATACACTGAAAAATATGAAGTAACTTTTGTGACCTCCCTGTAAGTGTGCTCTCACTCCATTCTGCATAGTACCAGTGTCTCCTATGCGATTTTTGGGTAATCTCAGTGTTAAGGGGGAGGGGGGGGTTAAATTAATAGGGAAAAACCAGGCGCTTAACTGGAACAGTTCTCATGTGTTCTGCTGTGTACTTTTCAGGGTCAAACATCTGATTGAAAAAAGCATATTCTTTACGACATTGTGAAAATATGCCACATGTGACAGTAATTCTTACTACTTACACATGGTAATTCTAACTTGCTTTTCTTGAAAATTTGTTTATTTTTAAACATTCAAGTTAATATCATGCAGTGTTGAAATGGCATTTGTTCAGTCCTGAGACAAAGAATCTCAAAGTTTAAAAAAATGTTTTAGTAGTCACACTATACTGTTAGCACAGTAATCTCAATATTTGGAAATTGAGGAGTTAGCTTTATTATTAGACTCATTTGGAAAGTATTCACTTCCTGAAAGATATACTACATAAAGTCTTGCTATGCTACTTAATATCTGAAATATTGAGGAAGAATGTTATATAACTTAAGTTTAAGCCTTTACAAACTAGATATAAGGGGCTGTAATTCAGCCAGCATGGGTAAAATTTTAAATTAAATTAATTTTTTTTTTTCATATGACTGGAATTGTTACCTGGGAGCACTCATTTCCCTATGGAATTTTCAAGTGCCAGATCATTTTCTGGGATTAGAAAAGATCCATTTTCTGTATTTTAAAAGATTTATTTTTTAAAAAACTTCTGATACAACTTAAATATTGATAGAAATAGGGTTTGGAGCCTTCAGAGAGGAGAGAAGTTTTGAGGAACTGTATAAAAATAATATGCCTTGCTGAAAGAGCAGAAATATTAAGTGGTGGTCTCAGAGCTGCAGTCATCAGAGGACTGTGTTCATTTCCATGACAGACATTGAACTTGGACAGACATTGGCTGTTTGGATATTGAGGCTGATATTTTGCCACAAAAATTCCTGTAAAAACACTAAACAATCCTGAAGACAAAAAATATTGTGTTAAATGTAGTGATGATGATCAAGATGTCAGCAGATTTCTCTGAAAATGGAATTTGGGTAAATTCAGTGAATCAAATTTCTGAATTTGGAAATACAATGCTACGAAACTCGTTCTTGATTCTTGTCGATGTTGATCAACAAATCTGTGTTACCAATGACTGAAGTTTAAAGCTGTGTAATACCTACACTTAAGTGCAAACCTACTACTGGAATGGCCTGCCAGAAAGGTGGTAGAGTCATTATCCCTGAAGGTGTTTAAGAAAAGACTGGATGTGGCAAGGTCGAGTTGATAAGGTGCTATTAGGTCATAGGTTGGACTTGATGATGTCCAAAGCCTTTTCCAACCTAGTTCATTCTGTGATTCTACTAACCCTCTCTATTGTCACTTAGCAGTTCTGAAGCAAGGCCATTTTAGAGGTTATTCAATACTGTCATTTCTCGTTTGTGACTGTAGTCTCCTCCTCACATTCCTTGTGTAATCTAAGCCAAACTTGGATAATTCCTAGCAATGTAAATTACACGAGGTCATACGGTTCTGAATTTTATTTTTATTTTGCTTTACACTAAATAAAGATTTAATTGTTTCAAAGAAAACTGCAGCCTGGTATAGGGAAAAGTTTGGGGCTGGGATTTTTTTGTTTGTTTCCATTTGGGGTATTTTTTGTCTAAAAGCAACCACTGAGATGCCTTTTTTTTTTCCTTTCAGAGTTTGGAAAATTAATGTGATGGGACAGGAAGCAGAACCAAAGTTGAAGCTGGAGTTGGTGGTCTTGATCAATGAAGGGTTGAGCAGACACATCTCAAATACAGAAAAGGATAGCTGAAGAGTAAGAGCAGTGCATTCAATTTTAGGAGCAAAACAGTACCAGAATTTTTAGATCTAGCTAAGCAGGGAAGAAGACTGGTTTTGAAATTTAGCACTGTGTGAAAATGAGGAGAGAGCTTTTCTGTAACCAAGTTGAACTAATGTCCTTCCTTCTTGTATCCTGTTTGCCTTCAGCTGTGGCTGAAGTTGCCCTGATTCATGACAGCTGGCTCAGCATTTTCTAGTTTGTGATCACAGCTGGTTTGAGTTAACTGATTTTGAACTAAAAAGGGGAAAATTAGTATTAGGAGAAAGGAAGAGTATTATATTGGGTAGTAGGGTGTGTTGGGAAGGATCAGTAGATATTACATGTTTGAACGTTGAAAAAGAGCAATGAGATGGCTGTAAATAGTGTGGTGCTTCATGATCCTACCTGTCCTTTCTATTAATGAGTTGAGAACAAGAAATGGAGCTTGTGGCAAGTTCTATTAAGATACAAAGAGGTGGTGACAGTTGTCTGGTGACAGAACAAGAGTGAGAAAATGGAACATTTTTCTGTCTCTGCAGAGACTCTTTCCTTACAGGCCTGCCAGTTCTCAGAGTATTATTAATTTTTACTTGGTAGGTTATGAGTTGAAAAGTGAATTTGGAGTTTTTTTGTTTGTTTGGGTTTTCTGTTCATGTTGTAAGTGGAGTGAAGGCAGAAGCAGGCAGTGGTGAGGACAAAGCATCCAGTCACTGTAAGTTGTTGTGGTCAAACAGTTGCTCCAAGTGAGTCATGCACCAGAAGCATTTTAGTTCTTGCTGTTCAGTGTGGAGTTTTGCCACATACAAAAGCAAAGGCCTCAGAATGGCAGCTTGGGTTCAGTGCTAGTCTGAGGTGGGAATGGGTTTTTTTGGCTCCCTACCCTAGGAGTGTAAGTGTCACTTGTAAGTCCAACTTCTCTGTTAAGAACAAGTATTCTCATTAGGTTCTTAGAAAGGAATTTAAGTAGTATTCAGTATATGGATATGCCAGAATGAACATACATTGTGGACTCTGGAACTACCATCTGATATACTGATGAGATAGATCTTTTTGAACAACACAAAGATGAGAAATTGTTGCTGCTTTGAATCAACTGCAGTTCTTTCAGACAGCTCAGTAATACTTGACACCTGCCAGGCCAAATCAGACAAATTTGAACCAGGCATCATTTGGTTTAAAGCTGCCTTTCTAGAATACGCTTAAGAGTGTTTTAATCTTTGACATATGTTTTTGCTGATGTCAAAATATGCTGATATCTTGCAGAATGGTAATTTAATGAAGCTTTTTAGTATGTGTAAAGTGGATTGCACTTTCCTCCACGTTTTCTGGTGGGCTGGTATTGAGAAGCTGTTGAGCAAATGTGTCCTGTTTTGATGCCATGTCTTAACTTCTTTGCTAGAAAGCAAAAGACCAAATAAGTTGATAGGCAGACCATGGTGTTTTGACTCCAAGAGAAGAGAACAAAAGCTTAAGAAAATGTTGTGATTGCAGTTTGTATGCTCCTGGAGCTGGCTACCCAAACAGTACAAGAGAGCACTTCAAGAAGGCTGAGATTGAGAAGCTTGCTCTGAAGGACTCAGAGTGTAACTTACTGATTTCAGATTTCACATCTCTGCTGCAGGGTATATGAAACCACCACCACTTTACAAACAAAGTGAAAACTTGATCGAGATTTGCACAAGGCTGTAAAATGGTGTCGTTAAATTATTTCACCCACTTCCCTGCTACAGTAGAATTTGTCTACTGTGTTGTGGTTAGAAGCATTTCTGTTGTGTAAAAGATTTACCTCTCCTAAGTCTCTTTTGGCCACTCCTCAGCTGCAAGATCATTAGTTGAAACATTCTAAGAAATAATCCAGTTCTGGTTCCTATTTTCAGTATAAAGTTATGGGAAAAAAAAAATTTTGCTTGTTGACTATTTACTGTGTATGCACACAGAGGCACACATGTTGTTTATGGCTTCCAAAAATGCTGAAAATTAACAGAGTTGAAATTACACAATTCTATGCTATCAAATAATTTGACTTACTAATAAGGTCCTTTGCTTTAGTGAAGAACCCTTTCCTTTTTTACACCTTTGCTCATACATTTTAAGAGAGAATGTGCATCAGCACAGGAATACGAACACAGGAGTTATAATGGAACTTACTGCATGAGTAGTTACTACAACTAAAGTGCTAGACAAGTTAGTCATTTAAGAAAAACACTGTTGTGGGCTGTGTACAGCAAACCCTATATTTGCTTCATCACTTGCATTTCAACTCCTGTCTGGCATGATTACTACTCGTGTTATCAAGAAAAGCTCTATGACTGGATGAGTGTTATCCTAAAGTTTGCATAAAATCAAAAAAACTAAATTGTTAGTTAAAACTTCTATTTATTTTATACAATGAGGCATGTGGCTGGCTTCAATCGCTTTTGGTTGTTTTTTTCCAGTAGGTCTGAATTTTTGTCATGGTTACCTTTTATTGGAGCACTTCTAAATAATTTGGGGTTGCACAGCACATGGTGTGTTAATGCTTTCTTTTTATTTTTAGTATGCTAGAACTATCTGTTCCACCGTACAGCATGAGCTGGCTTTCCTTGGTCACATTCCTTGCAGTTCATCTGCCTATAAATGTTTTTAGAGTACATCGAATGATGATGCTAAGATACTGTTGTGTTAAGTCATTAGCAATTATATTCAAACATAAAATTTTGTGGTGTGCTTTACCCAAACACACTCCACTACTACTGCAAAATCAAGCAGCCTCTATTTTTAATGAAAGTCTTATTTGGAAGCTTTTAATCTAAAATCAGCATTTGTGACAGTTGGGGTATTTTTTTTTCCTTCTGGTAAAATGACTTGTGTTTTGTGGAAAGCAAAGAGCAAAAGTTTATTTGTGATTAGGGCAGGCAGTGTGAAATGTGCTGTCTCAGATGTGGAGAGAATCTGAATGTGTTTTCCAAGACATCAGGATATGAAGGAGCCTAAAAGAGGATGTATTCCTATTCAGCTAGCAAGTTATATTTTCTGAGAGGTAGGTGATTTTCACTTGATAATCTTCATCCAAACCAAAACCATTCTTTTGGGATGTTGTGGTATAAAGCACTGTATATTTACAAAGCAGCAGTGGTTGCTACTTCTTGCTTTACCTCAGTAATTATTGATCTAAAAATACTAACAAACTTACAGCTGCCTCCAGTTCACAAACTGCAGTTTTTGCAGCAGGCTCCCTGGGATTTCTGAGCATACTTTTGGAGTAACACTTCCGCTGGTGGAGCCTTGAACTTAAACTGCTTTTAAACAAGAGTCATAGATCTTATGATCCCACAGTGGAAAAAGAAAACAGGTGGTAGGGCTGGATGTAATGGCTCTTTCCATTTTTACCATTGCTCTGACAGCTTGCCCTAGGAAGCTTTCCCTTTAGAAAAGAGATAAAATAGTAAACAGAACTGGCCAGACATAGTCAGTGCTTGTCAGCTTCTGACTCTTGCCATAAATCTTTAATCCATAAATTTATAATTGGTCCTTTGCTTATTTATGCAGCAACAAAACATTTAATTCTTCCTTTAAAAAAGAAAAATCTTTTGTAGTCAGTGTATTACATGCTTAATTCAGTAACACCATAATTAAATTTGTGTTGTCCGACAACACCTATGCATGGCTTTAAAAAAAAGTTTTGAGTAAGCAGTTGATTCAATGCAATATCTCTGTATTTTTTACCAGATCCAGATCAGCATCTAAATAGAGCTGCATACGCCCACAGTCTGGTATGTAGTAATACTTATGTATTTAGTGTCAGTATCTTCTAACAGTTCTTTTTCCCCTCATGGTAGAAAAGGTTTTGAAGTGATAATTCAGTACTGAGTCAGTATAAACAGCTTTGCACTGGTATTGTTCTCACCAACAGCCATTCAGGCATGAGCAGAGCACCATGTCACTGGCACAAACCTAGATTACATCAAGAGAGAAGGAACAAGCAGAACTGATGCTACTTCATCTGGATCACCACAGCAGGTACTGCATTAGGACCCTTCAACACTCAAATGAGCATTGCATCCACATTTGGATCTTCTCTGTAAGAACGCTCAGGAAAATGAGTCTCAAATACCTATGGATAATATGTCACTTCTGGCATGTCAGTATCCAAATCTTGGCGGGTTAACTTTGTTGAAAAAGCATATCCACCTACCTCGCTGCTTTTTTATTAACTTCTTCTACGATGCAGCCTTTTCTTCAAACCCTTGTGCTAGTTAGTAAGTATAGCAATGATGGCTTACATGAGTCATCTCAAAAGAGTATTTAAAGGGTTAGACTCTTGATTCAAATCATACTGATTTTATTCTTTAGATAGTGGGGTGACTCAAAATGCTTTTGTCAGATGTCTTTAACCTCTCCAGCTGTCCTGTCAGTGAGGATGAGTCAGAAGCTGGAGTCCTACAACTAACACTCCCTAAATCTGGAAAGCTCAGCTGTTACCATAACTGATTTGGCAGCTTGTGGCAGGATGGAGACTGGTGTATTAGTAAGGTGGCAGCAGCTTTTCCAGAGTGCTCCTGCATCTTTCAGAGAAGAGAGGAAAGTCTTGTTGTCCTTCGTTTTATTCTACACTGATAGTGAAAACAGTATTTTCCAGGGGAACTGAGCTGACACTGGCCTATAATAGAAACAGTGTCCTTGGTAATTTCTGAGGCTGATAGTATGGAATGCTTTGTTCACTTCCTACGCTGGCATTTGGGGCAAGGTGCTGAACTTGTAGAACATGTGTGGTACAGGATGCGATTGGTCTGTGGTCCCCTTGAGTCTGAGAGAAAGGTGTCTGGTCCAGGCAGAGAGGACTCCACTAAGAATAGGGCACTCCCATTGCTTGGTAGATATAGATATATAGATATATATATATATGGCATACACGCAGACTGAATTCATGTGTTCAGTCCTGAGATATCTACACCTGTGTCACCCAATGCTAAGAGGACAGACAGGTTCTTTTAGAGATCTTAGGCAGAAGGATGATGATGATAACCTGTAGTAACGATTAAAGCTTTAATTTCTTAGCAACCTATTATAATTAGTATATCAAAGAATCTATTGCTAGAATGGTGCTGGATTTCTGGAAGCAGAATTAAGGTAGTCCAATTTAGGAGCAGCCCAATACAGCATTTACAGTACCTAACCTAACTTACAATTACAGTTGTGCCCTAACTCAAGCTTATAATACAACCTAAGGTACAGAAAGCTCTGTGCGCTGTTGGGCTTCCCTCAGGGTCAACAACAGCACCTCCCTGGCTGGGTGCCTGGGGCCTCCAGGGCTGGCAGGGAAGGGAGTAATTATCCTGGCGCCCAGCAACCTTGAGGCAGGTCGGGAGGGGAAGAAGAAATCTCTTTAGTTTGTCTGCTTGGTTCACTGGACCTTCGGGGCCTGATAAAGAGGGAAAATGAACAAATACATCACCTACTTGGTTACAAAGAGCGGCTGCTTGGCTTATAGAATAGCATTGGTTATGCCAAGCACATAACGTAGGGTCAGGAACAGGGCGTACTGGTCTCATACATATGATGGTTTTGGTAGCACTGTACTATGGATGTTAAGTAGAAATACCCCTCCTCACAGTGAGAGTAAGAAAATACTTCATAGAAAGTCATTCTGTACAAACTGTGGTTAGAGCCTGTAGGTTGCCTTTGTTGCCTTGTAGCCTTCCAATGTGGAGCTCTGCACTTCGTGATCACCTGGCAACTGCATAGCGATTTTACCCTTTTCAACTAGTCATAGTCATAAACTGCTCTGGTCATAGATTTTTTTTCCCCTGTTCCAAAGAAACTCCACAAATCTAACAGCAAAATTTTTTATTAGTATTTTTTTTTCAAATTTCATTTAAAATTTCATGTCTATAGGCATAACAAAACAATGCTTTCCTGAGATTTTGTTGATGGTTACTATGGCTGCATGTTTGAGTAGATTTGTGTTTGCTCTCAGGGTAGTGTTAAAATTATTACAAAAGAAATGCTTTCATTTCACTTCCACAATATCTCCTACAGGCTTCAACAGAAATGCATGCAGAAAGCGAGATTTCGTTCTAGCATATTCATTGTTACCTTTAAAATGCAGCTTTTACAGCAGTAATAATAAAATTTTCAACTGTTTTTGAATGGGGTTTTTTTTTAGCTAGCTGGATTTTTGAGTAGTCTGCCGAATAGTTGTGGAAAGGAGCTAGTCCATACAATAAAGTGACTAAGCCTGAGATCTGCTTTAGTCAGGATCTGTTTTCAAGTACTTTAAATACTTGAAAATAGAATAGTCTTATTGTGCTTCACCTCTCTTCATGAATCTTTTGCTGGGAGGAGAGAATCCCAAGGTATAGTGCATCTAACTCAAGCTTCCTAGCTTTTCATTTCCAGTCCTAGGACATTGTTTTGGCTGGGATACTTCGACTGCTTTTGGATCTGAATTACTTGAACTGGATTATAGAACTGGTACAGGTTAAAAGCTTACACTCCCCCATGTGTCTAAAGCATTATTTTTGGTGTGTTTTTTTAAATCCAGTTTGCTTTGATCTAACAGTTATTGCAACCTAGTATGGGAAGTAGCATATCAGTAAGGGAGTGAAAAGCATTGAATAACACTGCATTGTAAAGGGAGGCAGAGTGGGGAGAAAATGTTATTGCACTGGAGTCTTTCATGTACTCAGGGTTCTTGTAGTGTTCTCTCTGTGAAGGAGCAGCACTTAGTTGAAGTTAAGGACAGTAGTTTCTTTAACAATAACACAGAGAAAAACCTTGGTTTCTGTAGGAGAAAAAGTATTATTATGTTAATGGGACTTCTTTAGTAATATAACTAGTAAATGTGCAAGTGGAATGTCCTAGTGCTCCTCTGTGTGTGTTACTGTCTTGATAAAAGAAGAACTTTAGGATACAGCTTTTAGAGTACAGATTCTGGTTCATAATACTTGCCAGTAATGCCATACTTGTATCAGAAATAACGTGGCCAGCAAGACCAGGGTAGTGACTGCACCTCTGTACTCGGGACTCATAAGGACACACCTTGAGCCTCGTGTCCAGTTCTGGGCCCCTCACCACAAGAAAATATTGAGGTGCTGCTGCATGTCCTGAGAAGGGCAATTGAGCTGGTGAATGCTCTAGACAACAAGTCTTATGAAAAGCAGCTGGGGTTGTTTAGCCTGGGAAAAGGAGACTCATAGGAGAGTCTCCTTCCTCATCATTCTCTACAACTGCCTGAAAGGAGGGTGTAGCCAGGTGGACGTCAGTCTCTTTTCCCAAGTAATAAGCAACACGACAAGAGGCAATGGCCTAAAGTTGCATCAGGGGAGGTTTAGATTAGATACTAAGGAAAATTCCTTCTGAATTTTCAATTTCTTTGAATTCACTGAAAAGGTGGTCAAAAGTCATTTAAAAGACATGTAGATGTGGTGCTTAGGGATATGCTTCAGTGGTGCACTTGGCAGTGTAGGTTGATGGCAGGACTTGAGATCTTAAAAGATCTTAAAGGTCTTTTCCAACCTAAATGATTCCATGGTTTTGTAATTTTCAGGTGCTTTGCTCATACAGCAAATTATTATTACAGTCATAATTCCATGGTTTTCAAGTTCTCTAACAGAGCACCTGACACTTGTACCCCCAGCATGGGAGGATGGAACTTAATGATAAGGAGTAAAGTCAAATGAATATTAATCTATTTGTTATGTCTCTAAAAGATATGTTGTTGGGCTATGACTGCATCTCTTATCTAGAGCAGGGGAGAGGAAGAAGTGACACAGTGTTGAGACTACATTAAAACTCCAGGATAAGGTACCAAATACGCACAAACCACAGGCACAATCTGCCAGAACTGTGAAGTCAAGATGCTCTGTCTGTGTTGAGTTCTTACATGTGCATAGTACAGAAAACTACCAGTTGCAAGGGGTTCTCAACCTGATGGTCAATTTGTGTGGGGAAGAATAAGCAGCCTAGCACAGAAGACAATATTGATACACATTTGATAAGGGTTTGATTACATTTGACCAGTTTAACAAAGGTGATGACAGCTGCAATTGCAGTTACAGCATAGAGATAGCATTTCAGTCACCAGCTGTCCACTCAACTGTGGTGTGTGGCTGCTACAGTAGTAATTTTAACCAAACTGGGAAGGAAATAGCAGAATCCTGTGGACACTACGGTAAATATTTGCTTTTTCTAGTATCTCTGACAATACAGGAAAATTAGTAATTTGGGCCATGTTTCTGGAAATCAAGTAATTTTTTTTTTTTCTTTTATAAAAGCTTACAGGAGCCTGAACCAACTACGAGAACAGTAGGTTAGGCACAGACATGGGATATTACAGTTCCACCTATTCAGATTCAGGTAAATTAGATTGAGATTAGCCGGTTTGGTTTGTTTTGTTTTCAGTCTCGATGTTTTACGGCTTAAACAGGCTGAAGAGAGTTTTTAAATGGTGATTAGCATGGGGAGACATGACAGATTCCACACTCACAGAGTAGGCATTTTTTATCCATTCAAATAATATCTCTGAATGGCCTTGAGAGCAGACTAATCTAATCTAATTTATTCTTGAAAATAATGTTAATTTAAAAACTTAATCAGAACATTGTTGCTTTTCTGTGTCAAATACAGGGTTAAAGTTGCTCAACGGTACTTTGCGAAGAATTTCCACTGTTTTTGAGAAGAATAAACCAATGCAAGGGACATTAGTCTTTGAAGAAAGCGTTGCCATGCTCTGGAATTGAGCTGACAGAACAGTTATTTTATGCAAGTCCTAATGTTTGGAATGTGAAATTGCATGAAATGGAGGCCTTAGAATAAATAAATCATGGATGTAATATGTGGTTTATAAACTAGCTTCAAGTGAGATAAAAGTTTCTTTTCATGCTTTACTTTGATTTATGAGCCCTTCATTGCCACAATGGTCAGAACTTCTGTGTAACAGAATCCTCTTTGAAACAGAGAAAATTATGCTAAGAGGTTTTTGTATCTACTTTTCATTTTAGAGTAAAACAGTGTTAAGTTTGGATGACCAAATGAGCACAAATACTTTGGGTTTTTGTTCTTACGTTGAACTTCCATAATTACCAACACATGGTCACAGTAAGCTGCTCTAAAACTTCAGTAAAGTTTTCTGCCAGGTGTACTGCCCATGAAACCTCCTTCCCTCTTTTTTTTTCCAAATCTACCATCTTTTCAAAAGCTTCAATATAAAGATTAACTTTGTAAAAAAACCTGAAAATCAGGTAATCTGGCCTGAACTCATTGTTAGCAGGTTAAGAAATGGGTTTCAACTCAGATATTATTTTGCCTCTTTTTTAAAAGATGGAGTTTTTTCACGGCTTTAACCATTTTAAACCTGGAATTTTTTAAGGATACTAAGTTTAATTGAATGCTATCTCAACTAAACAATGCTTGTTTAAAAAGATACCTTTTCCAAGTTTGTAATTTTTCTTCATATTACTGGCCATTTTCAAGGTGTATGGAAGACCTTTTCTGACTGGAAAAGTCTGTTTCAAGTATTCCTCCCACATAAGCAAATAAGAAGTGGATACCACTTCTGTGCTATTTGTGTAGTAAGATATCTTGGAGAGTTTGCACTCAATATGAATGTAGGTCTGAATTTTCCTTTCAACAAAGAAAAGCCATTGATCATGAATAGAAGTTAGTTTCAGTTATCATAGCTTAATTTTAAATATACTGTGGGGAACAGTTATCAAAATTTAATTTTGAAACTTGATGCCAGCCTTTGTTTTATCACTGCCTATTAAATATCCGGTGTGCTGACTGTGCCATCTGTTCTTCCTGCAGGGCATAAGAAGGAAAATTAATTACTCAGCCATCCAAAACACTGAGTGGTGCTTGAATCAGATGCACAAGGATGGCATAACACTAACTGAATGGATATTACTTTGGAAGATTAATCTTTATAGAAGCTCTCTGGAACGTCATCTACCTTTCCTATTCTAGCTAGTTTCATCACAAATATAGACATCTCAGACCATCCTTGGTTCAAGGAGGGATAATTTAAAGCTAGGCCTCTTACGGCCACTTTTGATTCAAGGAGATCCTAGTATGTGCAGATCTGGGACTTCCAGGAACATTTTCAGTTATTTAATCAGTGTAATAATATTTTAAAGGTGGAAGGCTTGCATCAAATTTGGCTGTGAGGTGCTCTGCAGTGTTTGATCCAGGACAGCCTACTCATGGCTGGCTGCCTGTGCTTGTTCCGGGGGTAACATTTGTGCAAGCTCAGCGTCTGATTTGTGTCTTGCTTTCATATGGATCAATACCAATGAATCAATACAGATAACCTTCAAATGTTGGTCTTTCAGGCAGGACAAATAGTGGTTGCAAAAAGAGGAGGGCATTGCCTTGAAAATCTGTCACCCTGCCTTTGTCTGTCCTGTCATTTTCAGTTTCTTGTTTTGCATCATGTTGTTTGTCTTAAGGAAAATCCGCAGACTGGTATCCCTCGGGGAGTTGACTCAGGCTTTACTCAGGGTCTGTTGTAACTGGAGTTCACAAAGATTGCACTTCAGACTTATAAGAGCCAGACCAACAGCACAAGCAGTTGACTCCTGCTGCATATTCCATTGTAGGGGAAGAAAATAGGAAGTCAGAGAAGATAGGTTAAGTTCATACCAGAAAAATATTGTTACATGAGGGCTGCTTTTGTGACCCCCTACTTGTAAACGTGCTGTGGAACAGAGTCTCCATCTCAAATTATTTTTCTTAAAGGACACCAAAGCTAGACTATCAGTGGCCAAATATCCTGTAAGAGAGTATAGGAGTGCTGTGGGGCTGCCTGCTGCTCGAGCACGAGAGGATGAGACCAGTGGTGGATGCGATTCTTAGGCATATGAGATATCAAAATAAACAGATAGTGATATAAACAGCTATCTAACTTTATTCTTTGGCCTCCTGCCCAGATTTTATGTGTTGCTAACTATGTAGCCTCTCCATGAAAACTGTGGAAAAAAAGTGCTGGAAATCAGATGTTTCCTGTTGGCAGTGCTCCCTTAGCCCCGAGTGCAAGGTCTTAGTTGGAACTCTGACATGTGGGGGAACTATGGGCCCAAGGGAGGGGGGACGAGGCTCAGGAGGAACAGAATCTGCTGGGGCTTGAGGGGTTAGTTCAGGGATATGGGAAGAAATCTGAGTTTCCAACATTTCACAATATCTGAAGTGTCTTAAAATGTTATGTTTTTCTGGAGAGGAGAGGGTAAGAATTGTATCGGGGAAGATTTAAATAACTTGACCTGTCTCAGAGTTGATAATTACCAGATTTCTGCAAGCTAAGTGGAGGAAAATTCTACTGCAGTGTGGAAAAAGATTACAGCACTGCTCATGAAGATATTGGGAAGTCAAACAGCCCCAGATTAAAGACTGGTGAGTTTTGCAATGGCTGGATTGTAAAATAATGTAACCAAAAGCTTTATGAACAGGGACAAGCAATTGCCTTGTGCTCAGACCTTGTAAGACAATAAAATAAAAACCTAATGGAAGCCCTATTTGAGTTGTACATTGCTAACACTTTATGATAGTGCACCAATTAAATAAATAATTTCCAGTTCTTAAGCCTTCAGAAGAATTTTTTTCATAAACTGAGGTTTAGAAAGAAAGATTAAAAGGTTCTCTCAACTGTAAGACATTGGCAATCGAGTTACAAGGCAGTCTTTTTCACCACGGTGATGTTCAGTCTACTAGAGAAATGAAAAAATATAACTGTGTGGTTCCACTTCTCAGCCAAAGACATCAATATAGGCGTTGACCTCTTGAAATACTGTCCCAAAAGTCTGCAAATCAACTCCTATTTTCAAATGGACGTTGTAAACAAGAAATATAAAATGCAGAGCAATACTGTGTCCACAGTAAGTCACAACCATATTCTTTGCACTGGTTATTTAGCATTTTTATCTAGATAAATGGAATCTGGTGGGACCTTGCTGCACACGCATGTCAAGATGAAAAACTACTTGGAAAATTACTGTAAATTTGTGTTTAAATTCAAAAGGCATTCATACAAGTTTTCTCTTTCCAAATACTGACCCTGAAAAGCTGAGCCGTAAACTTAGCAACTGTGACTTCTTTCAGGAATGATCTAGTGAACATCAGTCAAAGGGTTTTTTATAGGCTGTGGTAGGCTGCTAATGCTGTGGTGAAAGGGAAGCTGTGTGCTATTCAGCTTGAAACAGAAATCTTGAACTTAATTTTCCTGCAGGTTCTGTTATCTTCCCTTGCCACTGTCCAATTAATAACCTCTTGCCATTGTGATATATTTTCACTACAAACTGAAGGAGATCAAATTCACTGAGACTTTTTTTAGAAATTTCAACACAGAGATTAGTAATGCTACTAATCGATGAAGGTTTGTTGTGAAAATACTACTTATAGTTCCACAGAACAACTTCTTAAAAACTATTTGCAGTTCATACGTGATTTAAGTTTTGCAAAATACTTGGTACAGTACAAAAAAAAAAAATAGTGCATTTCACCATTTATTTGGCTGTTTTCCTTGCGATACCCAGTTTCTTTTCATAGTTTCAGTATCTGATAGGTCTGAAATCTAAACACAGGTTGCCTTGCAGAGGGATCTCCTTAGGGCCTGCCTGAGATGCTTTTGGGGGAAGTTGGCTTGGATATTCCTGTTGCGCACACGCCCTGTGTACTCATGTTTTTGAGCTGACTAGCTATTCCTCACCTTTCTCCCAGAGGTTCAGAAACCCTAGGCTGCGATAAGCCCTTGGAAGGCCCGCTCCGGGCACTGGCCCGCCTTTCCCTGGGAGCTGGGGCGGGAGCGCTCCCGCTCACCCGCCCGCCTCCCTCAGCCGAGCCCCGCCCCTCGCCACGCGCCGCGGCCCCGCCGGGAACGTGCGCTCNGCAGCAGCAGCCGCCGGCGCCGCCACCCCCACCCCCGCAGCTTCCCCAGCAGTCGTCGCCTCCCTTCGCCAGCCCGGGGGTCCCGGCCTTCCTCAGCAAGCTGTGGGCTCTGCTGGGCGAGACCCCCAGCAACCAGCTCATCACCTGGAGCCAGGTCGAGTGCCCCCACCCCCTACCCGCCCGCGTGTGGCGGAGCCCCGCCATCACCCTGCGCTTCGCTCCGGCGGGCACCGGCACCTGCCAGGGGCCGGGGGCCGTAGGCCTCGCCGTCCGCGTGGGGAGGGCGGAAAATCAGGGCACGGCCACATGGCTCGGTTGGGCTGGGGCCGGGTTGGGCCGGGCTGAGCTGAGCTGCTCGGGGGAGGCCGGGTCGCCTCGGCCCTCGGTGTGTCCCTTGTTTTAACCGTGGAGCAGCAGCTCCGGTGCCCGCCCTGGGAGCGCGTCCCCAGGCACCCCCGCGGACGGGGGGTTGTGTGTCTGGCGCCTCTGACTGAGCAGGCTCGGGCGTCCGTGGGGGGTGGAAAGGGGCCCGGGAGCCGGGGGTTCTGCCGTGCTCTTATGGAGCCGGCGTGCGGGGAACGTGGAGCTGCGGGGGGATTTCCCACCGCGGGACGGTGTGTACACCGGGAACCGGGCTCGCCCTCGGTGAGCCCGGGCTGCGGGAGAGCTCCAGGGGATGGGGAGAGCGGCGCCTTCGGTTGTTTCCTGTGTGCTGCCGCGGGGCCGGATCCCGCAGGGAACGGCCACGTGGGGGGGATGGCGGGGGCTTTCCCGGGCTCGGTGTCCACCTGCTGGGGTGGCGGGAAGGGAGTGGGCCACGAGGGAAGTGAATTGGCACCAGTCTTCTTATAGTGCAACTAAGGGCTGGCAAGTTGCTACAGTGAGCATCATTGACACTTGTGCTAAAAGCTAAGCACATATCTTAATAATAGCACTTCATTTTTTTCCTATATGTCGTTTTCAATAAAATCTTGTTCTCAAATAGTTATCAGTATGTTTAAGTGGTATTGAGTAAAAGTCAACTGAGAGTTCCTTATTTTAAATGCTTTAGAAATAATGAAATGTCTTAAATATTTTACTGAAAATGATTTACCAGTACCTTCCGCCAAAATTTCCAAAAGAGGAAAACGAGGCCTCAGTAGATTATGGCAGCTTGCTTTTTTATTATTATTATTATTATTGCTTGCTTTTTTATTATTATTATTTTAATTTTGTTTCTTTTTGATTTAAGGGAGGTTTTTTGTTTCTTAGGGGGTTTTTGTTTGGGTTTTTTTTGTCTATGTGGTGGTTTTGGGGTTTGGGATTTTTTTGGTAGAAGAGAGATACTAAAAGCTATATGAAGATTGATATTGTCTACATTAAAAATGCTAGGTTTGCTGCCTTATGCTTTTAATTGAGAATTTCCAAACCATTGCTTATATTTCTCTCAAGTAAACACACCAATACCTGTTAGGTATCCTTGTGTTTTTTAATTAACAGTAAAAATAATTGTTTGAGATTCTGCAAGGCTGTTTATAGAGGGGAAGGTCCACCCATCACAGCTGATGTTAGTAGCAACCAGCAGTTATGGGGGGTGGGTAGTACTGGGATTACTTGTGATATGGATGAGGAGTACCATGCAGCACTCGGAAGGCTGCTGTATGCTGTAGCCATTGGCACTAAGAGTTGACAATCATATTTAGCTGTGTAGTGAAGCTTACAGGCCTCAATGTCTGTACAGCTTTGCTCTAAATGACTGTCATGGCCACAACAGCTTGTGGATGCATTTCCCAGATTTTCATGTGCTAGGCCTGGGCAATGTCAAAGTGATGATAAAGTGAGGCGCCACATGAAAGTTATGTGTTGGTGTCACAGGTCACTGTAGTGTCACTTGATTCTGCACCTTCAGTTTGTGAGTTTGACACACAGCATTGGCTCTTGCCATTTCTTTTGCTTCCCCTTTTTCTTCCGCTAATTGACTCTCAGCAGGAGGTAGGTAGGCATTACTGGGAGTATTCATCTCCCTACCTTCCTCTCAGTGTTAATCGCCTAAGTCATTCAGTGGAGAGCCATTTGTAACATCCTGTTTCTGATCCTCCCTGCTGATTTGCAGGAACAAGCTGTTGTGGGTGAATCCCCCCTGGCAGCTAAGTACAACTCTGCCACTTGCTCACTTCCCCGCACCCTGGTAGAGAAAGTAAAACTCGTGGGTTGAGATAACCATTTACAATTGAAATGAAGTATATGATGACAGTAACAAAACAGAAAGAAAACACGAGAAAAACAAATGATGCCCAATACAGTTGCTTACCACCTGCAGGCCGGTACCTAGCCCATCCGAAAACAGCAACTGGCCTTCCTGCTGGATATCTCTCCTGGTTTATATAGTGGGCATGATGTTCTCTGATATGGAATATCCCTTTGCCCAGTTAGGGTCAGCTGCCCTGGCCATGCACCCTCCCATGTTCTTGTGCACCTGCTTGCTGGCAGCACTTGGGAAGCTGAAAAGACCTTGATTTAGGGTAAGCACTGCTCAGCAACAACTAAAATTACATTAGCTTACTATCAACATTATTCTCTCACTGAATCAAAAAATTCAGCATTCTACCAGTTACTAAGAAAAAAAATTGATTCCATCCTAGCTGAAACAAGGACACCCACCTTTGGACAAGGACCTTCGTCTGATCTTACACTTGGGTCTTTAAGCTTCTTGAGAAGCTGGTATTTTGAGGATAAGAAAAGTGACTCATTAAACTAAAAAGGCCTCTTAAGAAGATGCAAGAAAAGTGTTGGCATTTGTTGAAGAGAAAACTTTTTTTTAACTACAGGGTGAGAATATTGTGGATGTGTAGACTAAACCTAAACCGTTTTGAAGTAGGTAATCTGCATTCTGCCAACTCCTTGCCCTGTAGTTAAATGGAGTGCAGTCATTGAAGAACAAAGAGCTGATCCTTCTATTTTAGTTAAACCCTGTGGATTAAATAAAAGATCAGTCTTCCCTCACAATTGGTATTCCAGAAGGAGAATCTTGCTTTAGGGGGCTACCTTTTTGGTAACTCCAAAATCCAGTGGATACCATCACTTAACAATTGCATCTGCTCTGCAAGTCCTATCAAACCGATCATGCTTTTATACTGAAAAGCAGGTGAGACTGTCAGCTGGTTGTTGGTTTTTTTTTTCCTTGCTCAGGTTCTTTGTTACGATTTCTTACCCGGGCTTCAAAACTACATTCAAAATTGATAATAGTGTCCTGTAGTGAAACTGTGATAATTGCTGGTTAACAATTATTTCGTATCTTGATAAAGCAGAGTGTAACAATAGAGATATTCCCCTTCAGATACAGATGATGATGTAAATTGATAGCATTCAGTTGCTTTGCAACTGCAAGGTTTGTACGCTTTTTGTTTTGGAAAATTGTAGGCAAGCAGATCAGTAATGTACTGCATGCAGAAGGAAACATTCCAATCTGGTGATTAATTCTAAAAGCCCAGTGCATTTTCTGCTATGGTTTTTAAGTAGCTTAATGTGTCTCTCTCATTTTAGAATGGAAAGAGTTTCTTGGTGTTGAATGAACAGAGATTCGCAAAGGAGATTCTTCCCAAGTACTTCAAGCATAACAACATGGCAAGCTTTGTCAGACAGTTAAACATGTGTAAGTTCCTGGAGTTTTGCATTCTAGCACAGTTCTAAATCCTTTATGTAAAAGTTAAATTATTATTTCCTTTGAGCAGTGGCCTTGTGTTCTCTGCAACTAGGATACTGTCTTATCCTCAAAATTGGCAACAGGATAGTTGGGACAGGATACTTTGAATTCCTTATTGTGGGTTTTGAGGTTTTTCTTTTCTGTTGTTTTTTTAAAGATGGCTTTCGTAAAGTTGTCCATGTTGATTCTGGAATTGTCAAACAGGAGCGAGACGGTCCAGTAGAGTTTCGGCATGCGTATTTTAGGCAGGGCCGGGAGGACTTGCTGGAACACATTAAAAGGAAGGTTAGTGAAAATTCAGTATGTGGAAAACCTGTACTATTTCATACTGATGAATGGCGAAGTTCATGTCAAGCTTAACTGCAAGGATTGTGAGTGCAAATAAGTGTGGAGTTTATGGAAACAAACTGCTCTGCTTTCATTTACATCTTGAGCTTGTTCAAAGCTATTTTGGGGGATTTGACAAGGCTTTTTTATCTGCTTTGCTGTCATTATAGTAAAGTTTCACAGGTGGCAAAAAAGCATGAATTATGTAATATGACAATTTGCAAATGACTATTAGAAGTGCAGAGCATGCTTTGACTTTGCCATCAGTAATATAAGAAACTGCTCGTTTATGTAACTTGTTTCAGAACAAAGTTATTGTTGTAAGCATTAGACTTTATAACCAAGAGAATGGGGCAAATGTTATAAACACGTTTGTTATGCTTCTGAAGTGTGCTCTGCTGTTACTGAGTCAAGTGATTATAGATGGCAAATAGAAATATGGCAAATTAAACTGGATGTCATGGTTAACCCCACTCTTGCAGCTCAGCCCCACACAGCTGCTGCTCATTCACTGCCATATCAGGATGTGGGAGTGAGTTGGGAGAGTAAAAGTGAGAAGACTCATGGGTTGAGATGAAGGCAGTTTACTGAGTAAAGCAAAGTACACACACAGGCAAAGCCAAACTAGGAATTCATTTACAACTCCGCATGGGCAGGCAGGTGTTCAGCCATCCCCAAGAAAGCAGGGCCCATCACATGTGATGGTGACTTGGGAAGACAAATGTCATCATTCTTAACATCCTCCCCACTTCCTTCTTTTTCCCCCAGTTTTATATGGTAAGCATGACACCATATGGTATGGAATGCACCTTTGGTCAGGTGGCGATAAATGTCCCAGCAGTGTGTGTGCCCTCTCAATTTTTTGTGCAGCCCCAGCTAACAGTGAGGTGAGAATCGAGCAGGAGAGAGAAGCTGCCTCCAGCTCTGTCATTTACCTGCTGCAAGGTTATCTCCCCTCCGAGAGGAACTCTTAGAGACAAAAGAAGTGTAGCCAGGTGCTACAACTCCTCTCCTTTGGCCCTTTTGTTCTGCTTGAGCACCCATAAGTACCCAGTAATTAGTTTCCTAGCAACTTCTGGGAAAAATTCTGTAAGTAAAAAAAGAACCCCCAACAGAAGCAGAGCAGCCCTTGACTCCATGTGTAAGCACTGCTCGGCAGTAACGAAAACATCTCCATATTGCCAGCACTGCAGCACAACTGTACAAGTCCAAAACACAGCCCCATATTTGCTACTATAAAGACAATTACCCCATGCCAGCCAAAACCAGCAAACAGTGATGTACTTGTTATCACCAGGTTATTGTGGTGCAGTAATGATGAAGTAGAGTACTTGGGAAAATGCCTGAAGAGTCTGAGTGTACACAAGTGTTTGTAACAACTAAAGCTAATGTGGTGACAGCTGTGTTTCTGGTTTTGGGGATTTTTGGATGCTTGGTTAATTATTAAATTAAGTGCCTATTTTGTCAACATTAGTAAGAAAATATACTTGGTCGTCAAAAGAGAACAATAGTTAAGCAAGAGTTAAGGGAAGTGTTATTTCTGGATTCTAATCTTTTAAAGGTTTCTTCTTCAAGACCTGAAGAAAACAAGATACGTCAGGAAGATCTCTCTAAAATAATATGCAGTGCTCAAAAAGTGCAAATAAAACAAACGACCATTGAAGCTCAGTTGTCTCTTTTGAAGAGGTAAATTGTTTCATCAGTATCTGATCCTTAATGCTCAGTAGTTGTGATACTAGATCTGGACAAAGACCTAATACTAGGTGTCCCTTGATTTTTGGTTGCCTAATTTAAATTACTGATTTAGGAACATACATTTCAGTAGAAAAATTGTGTTAAAATTGAATTTTCTGATATTACTAAAAGTAATAGCCAATGTTGGTGTTTGCAGAACTGTCTAATAGTAGGCAGTTAACACCTTTGATAATAGTTCCATATAGATGCTGAGTATGAATATTTAAATCAGTTCATATAAAGTATGCTGGTTTTTGTCTTCAAGTTGGAAATAGTTACTGTATTTGGTTTGAGGCAGAGTTTGGTTTGTGCAGTTTGCATATAATACTTTTGTAGGACAATTAATATCTTTGCTCATTGTTTTTTTTCCTACTGGTTTTGTCCTCGTTCCCCCATTGTTTAAATTGTGGAAGAGTTAAAACCTATGAAAATGTGTTTAGAAATCTAATTTGAAAATTAATTAGTTACTTAATTGACAGAGAAACAGAATTGAAAATCCAAATGTAAATAGAGTTTTTTTAGAATTTCATTACTGCCTGCTTAGAAATTAGGATTTATTCTCAACAGTGAGAGATGTGTGTCACAAATTACTTAATCCTTTAGAATATGTAGATACAGACAAGATACATGAGCATAAGGTCATCCACTGTAAGTCACTTCAATAGAAACTATTTAGAGTTTCTATTTTTTCTTCTAGTAGTAGGTCTCATGATAGTCTACCTCTGTGGCAGAAATCACCGATTAGTTCAGGTTTTAAGAAGTAAATTCTCTAATTTCTAGACTTCAGTTGTAATGACTTGAGAAGTAGAATCTTCAGAGGCAAACTTCTTTTGCTTAGGCACAGTCTTTGTTAGAATCTGGCCAGTCCAGAGTAAAAATGATATTTGCCCTCTTGAAATCCTAGACAAATTTGTGTTGAAAGGAACCTCAGAAGCCATCAGGTCCAAACTGCTGCCCAGAGCAGGGCTGGCTTTGACTGAAATGACAGCTAGTGGCTAATGAGCTGACAGGTTTTAGAGATGAGAACATCGTGGTTGGTCTTTGACATCCATATTGTCATCCCATCAATTTAAAGCAATTGAAGTAGAAACTGGAGCTAAATCAGAAGACTTGGTCCTACAAAACATGTTGATAAAGCTAGTGAAAAAATTGAGGAAGTTCAGAGTCCCTGACTTCTGCTGTTTATTTTGTGATGGGACTGTACTCTTAAATTGTATGTTGGACATAGAAGCAGTTTGAGGAGTGAGTACTACCCTGCATCACACTGCATATGAGCTGCTGTTTCTGAAAACTTGGTTTAAGGTTTCCTAAAAACCCAAACACCAGTGGAGTTTGCTTCTTTGTGTTGAAAATTAAACTACAAAAGAGAGGAGGAGGATGCTATGTTGTCTGCCCATATTCATTGAAGCTTCTGATACTCATTATCTACTTCTTAATATGGCATACACTGTTGGAAACAACAAGACTCGTGGTTTACAATAGGGCAGTCATTACACTGTCTCAGTAACTGGAATCCTGTCAGTGCTGGAGGAACCAAGATTACCGAAATGGCAGTGTTTCATGAAAACTGCTACCTTTGACATGCTCCTGTTATTTTTTATCACCTAACATGCCCGTTTACTGGAGCTAATAGAGGTAACTGTTAAATGCTGATAGCCAATTTGTAAAGGCTGAATGTATGGGTAATGATTATTGCCAAATTTGGGATTATTTATTTTTTTTTCCTTTAAAGCAGATGGAAATTCTCTGCAGGCTATTTGTTGTGTTGAGTCTCTTTCATAGTTACTTTCCAAAGCTGCTTGCTGTCTGTGTGACACTCGCACAGCAACCCCCAGTCTAGAATAACTTCAAAGAGTTTTAATGAAGCCAACTGATCTTTAACAAAAATTAATAACTAGTTTCAGTGTGACTTTCAAATGATCATTTTTAAACAGAGAGAATGAATCTCTTTGGAGGGAAGTGTCAGAACTGAGAGCAAAACACTTGCAACAGCAGCAAGTTATTCGAAAGGTAAGGCTTCATTCAAGTGTCGTGTGTGCTTGAGGGAGTGCTTCTGGAGTAGGAATGCTTTGCCATGTTAGCTTGCTTTGCCCTCACTCAGCTTTTTATAATATCAAATCTCTCTTTATTTAGAAAAAGCAGCAGCGTGGTATATGATGAAGAAACCCTAGTGTTACAAACATTCAGGGAATTCTATTGCGTAAGCAGAAGATAAGGCCAAAGTCTTGTAAACATTTTCAAAGAATGAGGCTCAAGAACATCCTACATCAGTCATTAAATTGCCCTTAATTTGGTCCATCCATTTTTTATTACTTTGGGAATCAGATGTCTTAATTCTCTGTGTCATCTGATCTTGGGAGAAACTTTCTCACTGCAAGAATTACAAGATTCTCTATTGGAAGTTCACTGCTGCCCACTTAACTGACCCACTGACCGTATATTCCTAGTTGCCAGGGGAATAGATAATTGAGTGAAACCTACTGATAATATGTTAACTTAGATTATTTAACAGACTCATTATCTACCAAAACTGATAAAAATGCATAGAGTTTATAGATCTATTTTTTTAACATCTCAGAAAGGGCATCACTGCGAGTAGCCTTGTAGTAGAGACTTACTGATTTTTTTTCCCAGTTTCATCAAGCCTGATACATACGTTAAAGCCTTAGATTTAAAACATAAGAGAAAGAAGGCTAACATTGCAAAAGGAGAGACAGCTGATGAATCATGTTAATTGTACATGTAATTTTTTTCTGAATCTGTCAAAAATGCCTTTTACCAGAATCAGTGTTTACAGAGACAGATCATCTATATAGTCCACATCCCTATATGCCTTTTGTCATTGCTAATTAGAATTCTTTTAGTTGTTTGAGTTACTGCATGTCTTTCTGTGTATTGTATGATGTGTAAAAGCTGGCTCTTATCACCTGCTATGTGAAAAGTATTTTTTTAACAATTGAATAACTATACAGATATTATCCGCACTGGTTTTTACCTTGATATTTAGGTTTTCTGAACAGCTCTGTATAAAAGTTATTATACAAAGGAAGAGTTTTGCTATACGTGTACGTTTTATTATTGCCATGTTTTGCCATAAGATGCCTTGGTACTCAAGAGAAACAATTACAAAGTAGAGCAACCAACAGTAGTGTTCTCTGTCTTACAGATTGTACAATTCATTGTTACCTTGGTGCAGAATAACCAACTAGTGAGCCTAAAACGCAAGAGGTAAATATGGTCTCGAACACTTTCTGTCCACTTGGTAAACTGACAGGCCTTGCTGACTAATTACTAAAGAGCTGGGTTTGAGATGGCCTTCTTCCTTTACTCTTTCTGCTGTAGGCCTCTGCTTCTGAACACTAATGGACCTACAAAGTCGAATGTATTTCAGAAAATCGTGAAAGAACCAGCTGACAGTAGCCACCATGTAAGTATATGGGTACTCTGTAGTGAGGGAGTGCAGGTGGGCAGATGGGTCAAACTCATTGTCCTGTGGAGACTATAATGCAGCTGTGTACTGAGAGCTGTCAGCTTGTAGAAGTGACAGTCTGTGTTGTTTCCGTTCAGAAGATAAATGTGTTTATAATCACCATTCACTTTCCAACATAAGCATGTATAAACCAGTTACCTGTGTATTAAATACAGTTTGACATGATCCTGCTGAAAGCAGTTTGCTTTTAAGAACGGTGCTGTTAAAAATAGCATGTAAAATGTTGCATTGTTGTCTCTGGGAATGTGGCATCCCTGGCCCCATACAAGGACAAGGGTCCAGTGTGTTTCTCTGCATGGCAGCATCCAACCCAGCAAAATCATGTCATGTTCCTGTTACATTTGAATGAGTCACACCACTGAAAGTTGTTTTCTGCTGTCCAAATAATGATTGGCGAGGAAATGGTTAAAACAAGTGCTGTAGTATGGCACTAGAATTAGTAGTTTTATAACAAAGTACTGTTTAAACAGCACTCACTGTTTTTACATCTATAGTTCTATTATCTTTCAGTGCTAGTGTAATTTTATTTCTATGCCTGTAGTATTTCCCAAATTCTTTTTCCTGTAGCTGTTGTTCTCCAGCTTGTTTATTTACTTGTAGGGCTTTTTCTGGTAAACATAGATCTGTACAAACAGCCTGTAATCTCCAAGGTGTAGGAAAGCTTTTAGACTGCATTAGATGTGAAGCATTGCAAGATACAGTAACTGTCAAAATGCTGAAGATTATCATCCCTCTGTGCCTTAGTGAAGTGGTAAATAATTCTCAGGTACCTCTCAACAGAAATGAGGGCTTAAAACAAAGGGAACAGATTTCAGATGACATTGTTATTTATGATGTCACTGAGGATGTGGGTGAGGAAGAACATCCCATGGCTGATGAAGAAAATCTTCCTGTTACACCAGAAACAAGTGAAGATACCACTTCAGATTCTTCCAAGTAAGAAGTCTCGAGAAATGTGTGTTGATAAATGACTTTCAGTCTTGCATAATATGCACTAATGCAGATTTTTTTTTAGTGAAGTGGTTAGAATTATTCAGCACTCCTGCACATACAGAAACTTCATCTGTGAATTTACACTAGCTTTTGATTTATTGACCTCTGGATTTGTTCCAAAATAGTTAATTGGCTGTTGGAGTTTTAATATCAGAAAGATAGATGGAAACTGGTGAAAGCAATCTGTATTATTGCATAATAGTTAAATATATTAAAGCCAGAGTAAGAGAAGTCTTCTTACTTTTTGGTTATGTGTACAGATAGGAACTACTTCCTTTGTTTTTGCTGAGCATAATTTACATGTAGCGTTTGTCAGGTTTTGGTGTGGTCTTTGCATTAAGCCAATTAATTTCAGGGTTCTGGGTTTTTTACAGTCCCAGTTGTTTTTTGTGATTATGTTCCTTCCTGTCTGTACTCCAGTTGTTCATTTTTCAGCTACAAGCAAGTTGAAACTCCATCCAGGGATTTAAATGCAACTCTCTCTTGAGTTGCATTGGATTGATAGGGCCTTTTTTCCTCAAGGAAAAAACTCAATATTTGTACCTTATACTTGAATTGGCACCATTGCTCTTGCTCAGCTGATGCCTGGGAATGCATTCTCTGATAGAAAAGCTTCATGAGCAAAAGGCTGTGATAGAGAGGCAACATAACTAACAGCTCCTTAAGGCTTAAGAACCAGAATAGGGATGAAAGCAAATCAGTTGAGGCTTGCTTTGGTTTTCAAGTTTCATTCCTAGTATGCATAATAAGGTTAACTACAAACCTGTAGACCGAGATGCTTTGGTATGGGTGCTCCAGAGTTGATGCTGTTGAACAGGAAAGATGCAAAATATATACTGTCTGTCTGGTTTGATGACCTTGTATGATTTGGTTCACTTTGTACATACTTCATATTTATGTGCAAGCTTATAGTTGTTCAAGTGTCAGTGTTCCTGTAGCTCTTTAGCAGTTGGTTATTGTGGTCTGGCACAACAGTGTCTGCTAACTGAGCTGCATTAATTGAATTGATCATTACAGAACTGTATCAATGGAAAATAGATATTTTGAGTATCTTTGTTTAGTATTAAAAAGCAGTAGAGAAGTTTATTCCTGATAGTAGCTTGAATAGTAGCTTGACTAAAGTGAGAGGTAACTAAACCTGTGGAATAATAACCAGTTAAATGTGTATGAAATGCTGTAATTAATTTATCTCACCTTACAGCTGTAGCTGTAGCTACCATTCTCCAGATATTGTAATTGTGGAAGATGATAACGAAGATGAATACGCCCCTGTAATTCAAGGGGATAAAGGCACTGAATCAGTTGCTGTCCCAGGTAATGATCCAGTCAGCCCTGTCAGTGACGGCACAAGCCCACTCATGTCAAGTGCTGTGCAGGTGAATAACCAGTCAACTCTAACTGCAGAAGACCCAGTCTCTGTGATGGATTCCATACTCAATGAAAATGGAGTAATTTCACAGAATATAAATCTTCTTGGAAAGTAAGTAGTCTGGTCTTTTGTTTTTTCAAGTATTAGAACTGATTATTTGACTGAAGTAAAAAGAACTGAATAGCAGTATCTACTGAGAACTTTAAACTTACAGGCCACTTATTCCAGTCAGTTTCTGAAGATCCTTCTATTTAAAATATTTTAAGATGTGACTAAGATGCGACCTCTGATTTTCATTGTTGAGTGAGTTGAGATGTTTAATCTGGCAGTGTAATGTTGTCGAGATTGTTTAAACTGTCAGGATTTATTTTTGTCACTCCTGCAGGTGGATTAGACCCGTTAGGGCTATGTGGATTAAAGAATTGCATCTCTGCTAATGTCATGTAATAGTGTTATGTTGATGTAGTTTCTGTGCTACCTATTCCAGAACACCTGTCTGCTGACTTGAGTTCTCCTCTAAAGAGGCTAAAAGTCTTAATTTTTTTTTCCAGAGGTCATTTCTTGTGAAAGACTTAGTTCATTCTAGTTCTAGTGAAGATATTTAGATGCATGTAGTACATCTGTGTAAAGCTGCTCTTACTTTATTAAGGGATACAGCAATAAAATACTGTTTGCCTTCTAGAGTTGAACTTCTGGATTATCTGGACAGTATCGACTGCAGTTTAGAGGACTTCCAGGCTTTGTTGTCAGGACGACAGTTCAGCATAGATCCAGATCTCCTGGTTGATGTAATTTTGACTTAATTTTAAGTATTTTCATAATAGGATATAGAAAAAATGTGTGTGCTGTTGCTATTTAATATGGATTTAAATCACAAATGACCTTTTTTTCCTTCCCTTTACAAAGCAAAGTTACATATATTTGAGTGTCTGGAGCACTGGTGTAAGTCTTAATGCTACACCACTGCTCAAGTGAATGCTTAAGTTTTATACTGAACAAAGGCTTTCTTAATGAAATAACACTTATATTTGTTGTGATGTGAACTTAGATGTCGATTAATACTCTTGCTTTGAAATAACCCAGCACATCATCTGTGGTCTTCTCAATGGACTGGGGTTAAAAAAACTTGCTCTCTGTAGCAAGGTCCTGTATTGCTGGCTGGTGGCAGGGTGTTGTCTGCCATGACTCACGTGTCCCCTCTCTGAGGTGCTGCTCCCTGTCCATTTGTTCCTCAACCCTAACCTGGCCAGTGCATGAGGTTACTGGCTCCTGGTGACGTGTGGCTGTTGAACCTGCTGGAGTGCCTGTTGGCCCCTCTCCCACTTCACTGAGATCTCTCTTAAAAGCATTTCTGCTCTCCACTTACTGATGACTCCTTCTAGCTTGGTGTCACTTCCAACTTAAGTTCATCCATAGTGTAGACAGAATTATCCATGCAGTAATGTCAGAATTGGTATTTTAAGACTGCAGCAAACCATGTTAGATGGCCATACAGTTGTTTCTTTTGTGATCAGGGTTCATGGAATTCCAAGCCATTGTGCTGCAAAGCTAGATTTTCTTTGTAAAAGCAGCAATTACCTGTAAATAGACTCCAGTCCTCATAGAGGGTGGAATAAGTACAGGGGTTATTCTCACACATGCAGAAGCAATGGTCTTGTATTCTTAATAGCAACACTGAGATACCTAAAACTTGATGTCTTTTGTCTTACTCAGCTTTTTACAAGTTCTGTGCAGATGAATCCCACAGATCATGATCATGTCACTAATACCAAAGTAAGTCTTAAATCCATTGCTCAACATACGCAGTAGTGAGAGATGCAAAATTCACTCATCTTTTGCTGTTTTCTTTACTGGAATCATGGCACTTTGTGCTCTGGCTTTTAAGACTTGCATGAAAATAGGAGGACTGCAGTTGAGTTCATCCTGTTGGCTTTAAAAGCAAAGGAAAAAGCACCCCATAAATTAGTAATGTCCTTTAAAACTTGTATTACCTCTACATTGTACCACTCTCTTGACTTTTGTATCCCCTGATTTTTTTACTTGCAAACATGGTATGCACTTCTCTCAGAATGGTTTCATCTGTATTGTCTGGTGGGAAAAGAAACACAGTAGTAAGCAGTGGAGCAAAGAGTACCACTTTGAAATTGTCCTGTTCATTTAAAGCATTAGTTTTGGTTCTTGCTTTGCAGCCTGTGTTTTCATTTCATGTTTTGTCAGCCAAGGTGTGTTGGTGTGGGTAATACTGATGATGCCACTGCATCTTATCACAAATAATCAAAAATTTTTTTTGTAGTAGTTGGTCAGCTGTTTTCCAGTGGCATTGGACTGGGCTTTAAACATGTATTTTAAGAGCTTGCTTTTGTTCCCAGGTGGAGACAAAGGGAAAAGAAACTAACAAGAATAATGCTGGTCCAGCAGCTTCACAGGAAACTCAAGGTACTAAGCCCATAGCAGGTTAGTTGTAATGATCTGTAGAAATACTTCAGCAGTTGAACATTACTCTAAAAGCCGTATCAATTATTTGCTCCTTATCTGGTTTTATGTTATGCTGATAAATAACCAAAACACAATACTTAGTATATTTGCTTTTTAGATTTTTGTCTCTGCACTAGAGGCAGAGAAACTGATTTTTTGCAGGTAAATCTACACAAATAATGTTATGCATAAACATAACAATTCTTAAAAAAACACAAACACCTATTTTTTTTTAAATTAATTCTTCTTTAAATAAGTACTGCAGGTTGGATTTTGTTTTTTCCTTCTCCGTGTAGAAAGGCACATGAGTTGATACTCTGGGCTTTTTTTTTTTCCCCATAGATAAGCAGCTGATACACTACACTGCGTTTCCACTCCTTGCATTCCTCGATGGCAACCCAGGCTCTGTTGTTGAGAGTGGGAGCTTCACAGCTGAAACCCCTTCCACTGTTGAAAAATCCCTGGAAGGGGAGGAGCTCCTGGAGAGCAGCCTGGATCCCCAGCCCACCCAGAGCAAACTGGTGCGTCTGGAGCCGCTGACGGAGGCAGAGGCAAGCGAAGCCACACTGTTTTACCTGTGCGAACTTGCCCCAGCACCCATGGACACAGACATGTCCTTCTTGGATAACTGATGTGAGGGGGGCTCTGTATATAGTCATGAAGATGAACTATTTATTTAGAATATTGTTTGGTATCAGAGTTTTTTGTAAATCACTGTTTTATGTAACCAGATGCGTGGAACCTGAAGTACCTTATATCTTATACAAGCAGTTGTTTAGCTATGGAGTTAGACAAGCCACCAGGCACAGCTGGCACTGCTGAGCCAGGCTGCTGCTGCTGCACTGATGCTGCACTGATGTGAACACTTGGTGTTGCACACATTGCTTGTGCTGAGGGTAACCAACACTTGTCAATAGTGAGCTTTGGTTTATGGTTTCCTATACTTCTTGTCTTACCTATGACAACATAAACTAGTAGTGTATGGTTAGGGAACATTGACTTTCTGTATTTTGGGGTTTTTATTTTTTACATTTTGTTTAACACATGAGGCTTTTTTGGGGTGGGGGGACCAGGACCTGATGTAGGCTTTTTTTTTCCCTGCTTCAACTGGGAACAAAGTGCCTGTACCTTGCTAAATCTTGGTTCTGCCTTACTTTCACTTCAGTGGAAGTGCTCACACATAGCACAAACTGGGGAGAAGTTCTTGACAGCTGCCAGGCCCCATGACTGCATGAGTACTTTTAACTTGGACCATCTATGCTGACAAAATAAATGTTACTTAAGTGTGGTCTGTGTCAAGAGTTTGTCTCTTACTCCATGTGCCAGGCAGTTACAGATTTAACAGCCTCTTGTCTTCCTATCATAGTAGCTGTGCAGGGCCCCATCACTTTCCTTCCAGTGTAGGAGGCCTCTACCCCTCTTCCAAGGTGTGTGTCCACTGCTGCCTCACTGGGTGAACGGGCAGCTGACACACTTTAAACCAGATCCTCTCACCTTGAGCTCCTGATTTTAATACAAACTGTAAATCATACTGAAATTCTGAGAACCTCCAGAGCACAAAGGCTCAGCAAAGCGAGAATCTGGGTTTCAGTAACTTCATCCATGCAACACAAAAACTACATTCCCCAACTCTGGCACTGGATTCAAAATTTTTCTTCCGAAGGAGTTACCTGGCCACTTGTACGAGAAGCTGAATCCTTAGAACAGTCTGCTTATCTTCTAAATTCCGCTACTTGTTCTTTGTTATGGGACTTAGGAACTGCTGTAGTAGAAGTAGTATTCAGGTGTTTTACCCAAATTTAAACAAGTGCAATCCAGGGAGATGGCAGCCGTTGATGAAGCAGGAATGCAGTTACAGGTGCAAGGCACGTCTCTGTTTGCTGGGACACAGCTGTCTAGGGCATAGAACTGTCAGAGGACTTCAGCCAGGGGGTTACAGGTGACCTCCCAAAAAAGCCAGGGCCTCACAGGTGTGTGCTGCAGCACTGCAGGCTCTTCTCAGAACCTGACAGTGCTACAAAGCAGCCCCAGAAGAGGAGAGGAGAAGGTTACACAAACCCTTGCAACAGCCACATCTGGCCAGCAGCATGAGACAGAGTCATGGGACATATTCATCCAAATTTATTTATTAATAAGGTAACAACATATTCCAAATTATTACAAGCCTTTACTAATCTTTCCATTACTGTCTCAAGTTTGACTTGACATGTCAGACTTATGCAGTCAATGTCAGTGTTCAGGTGCAGAATTAAAAGCTTAGAGAATAGCAACAGGAAGTCACAGTTACAAACACCACAGAAAGAGATGAGCATGACATCTGCTGCAGGCTCCAGGGTCACTCCCAGTCAGGCTGCTTTAGGCTCAAGTTGTAGCAAGTAACAGAGAAATTATGCAGCTTATGTACTTCAGTTACAAAGCAGCAAGCACAAAAGCATTTCAAGATTTCCTAACTGCACAGGAACTATGCCTAGATTTAGACTTTCTAGACTCAAGTCTATCTCTGGCAATGGACAACAAGCAAAATACCTAATACAGTAAAAGATTTCAAGATTCAGAGCCCCAAATATTTTAAGAAACCTTTCAGTTGAAGCCTCAGTAAATGCAAACCTCCTCCTTTAGTTATTGTAATTTTAGTGCTCCTTTTCCTCCACTTTTTTTTTAAATCACAATACTCAATTCCTCCAAAGGGCTTACACAGCTTTCACCACTCTGCTCCTTGCAAACTCCATGATTGTAGCTTAGCCAGGAAGAAAGTGGCACACAAAACAGCAATAAGTTACAGCACAGCTATGCCATTTAAACTACTTTAAAAAAACAGTAATATGTAGGTGCACATTGTAAACAGGTGCCTTAAAAACATGCTTCTGAGCATCTGATACCAGGATATTTCTCCCTAGGGTGCCTGTCCTCCTGTGTGCAATGGGACACACTGCATTGGCTCCTCTGCAGGTGCAAGTTTCTCCCTCGTATGTGTGCTGAAGGTACTGCTGCCCTCGGCATGGGAAATGTCAGGCTGTTAGTGCCAAAGTGCTGCAAGATGTGGAGTGAACCCCAACATGCTCCACTTTGAGTCCAACAACACTTGCTCAAGGCTTACTTTGGAATCAAGGCAACAGGGATCATCAAAGGCAGCCTCTCCTTTACTTAAAGCTTGACCTAGCACTGTTGAGCTACCCTAATTAACACTTGCACTTTTTTTCCTAAAACAATTTAATGCAACTGAGGGGGAAAAAACATACTTCCAAAAGCTCTTGATCTTACATCTCGTGTTCCCAAAGCACTCAAACTAGGAGTAATCCTATGAAAACCATCATTACAGTAATTACCATTGAGCTCAGCTAGAAGTCGTCATTTAATGAAATGATTCAAGGTAATCATGCAGGATAAAGCAGGGAATACTACCTGGACAGCACACACACACACGTGTATTTACACCCGCACTATTACCCGGAATACTGTTTGTCTCAGGCGCTAACACAGCCTCCACCAGAGCAGCACAGCTCAGTCAAAGTCGCGGTTGGTGAGAACCAGCGGAGCCACCAGAGTCCACACATACAGCACGATGCCAATCCAGCTGGAAGAGATCTTCACCCACACTGATGGCCACTTGCTGGTCATTGTCTCATAAGAAGAATCAGGGCTGTGAAAAGGAAAGGAAAAGGATCACTTGCAAATTTTTTTCAATACAACAGATTTGTGTTTTAAGCCACCCTTCAACACTGTTTTCACAGGAGATCATTTTCAGTTCACACCTCCAAGGACCCTTCTTCCAGACAGTTCACACCAGTCTGTACAAGAACAGCACTTCTAAGTTGGTGTCACAGGAGGTGGAAAAACAACAGCAGCACAAAAAATACTCAGTATGAGAAGCTGCCAAGAAGCAGAAATAATTACAAGGAATCTCTAACAAATCTGCAGAAAGGCAGTAAACGGGTAGCACTTAGAGATACAAAGAATGTGTTTTGCCTTGCCAAAGGACACCACCAAGAAAAATTAATCATCCTGATGTCATATTAACCCAAGGAGAGCCACAAATCAAATTCACAGCAGGACTATATATTAAGAGTTATTTCTGAAGGAAGTACCTTTTAGTGTTCCTTTTTTCACAGAAATTGTTCTTTGCCAAGTAACTAGAGACCTTAATTTTTATTTCTTAATTCTGAAGAACATCTGATCAAGCTGTTAGCAACAGTTCACACACAGGGGGACTATTTTATTGTGAGGATTTTTTTCAAGGAGCAGACAACATAATTTCCTACCACCAAGCCCTGTCACAGAATGGCTGTGGTTGGAAGAGACCGCTGAAGATTCTCCAGTCCAGCTTCACTGTTCCAGTGGGGACATGGATGGCTTTGGAGTACCTCCAAGAATGGAAACTCCACAACTTCCCCTGGCAACCTGTGCCAGTGCTCAGTCACCCTAGCAATGGAAGTGTTTCCTGATGCTTAGAGGGAATCACCTGTGTCTCAGTTTGTTCCCCTTGCCTCTGGCCATGTCACTGGGCACCACTGATAAGTCCTGGCTCCATCCTCTTTGCATACCTGCTTCAGGTTTTTATATACATTGGTGAGACACCCTTGGACCTTCTCCAAGCTGAGCAGTCCCAGCTCTCTCACTTTCTCAACCCACAGATGCTCCAGTCCCTTCATCATCTTTGTGGCCCTTTTCTGGACTCTCTCCAGTATGGCCATGTGTCTCTCGTACTGGGAAGCCCCAGAACTGGAGGAATCACTAGTGCTGAGGAGATTGGAAGGAGCACCGCCCCTTGACCTGTTGATAGAATGTCTTTTTTTCTAGCTCTCTGTACCAGACATGGGCCTAGTGTTCACTGATTTTTAATTGTTAAATAATTTAAGACTTTATCCTGTTCACTTCAGCAGAATGTATTTCAGCAGTTCAGTGAATGACAAGAATCATCCTAGAAAACATGACAGGCACTTGTTCACAAGTTTGGCTACAGTTTTCAAATACAGTTCCCTAAATGCAACTCAAACAGTAACTTCCCTTGAGAAGGCCCACTCCAGACCTACATTCCAGAGCATGCAACTTGTGCCTCCTTGTCCAGCAAGAGATGGCATCATGTATGCTCATTATCAGCACAACACCTAATGAAATGTAAATACCTGTACCAGTTGGTAAGTGTCATCATGATATACAGTGATGCCAGGAAAAGCATGAAGTGGAAGAAGGAGTAACTGTAAGTAACTCCATCCCTCTCATTATCTATAGCTCGGTGAACATCATCTCCATCATCAAGGGAGCCATCACTCCTGGGCATTCCATCCTCTATCAGTGTTGATTCATCACTGGTCAGCATTAGCTTGTTAACCTGGCTGTTGTTGGATGTCCGAATGCTGGATTTAACAGGAAAGGACATGGTATAGTTATCCAAATAAATACAATTTAGTATCCAACAGTAAGAAGTGATCCAAATTAATGTGTATTTTTAAAGGAATCTTACCTTGAATAGAGAACACACAGCAAAAACAAAACCAGTCCTACAATTCCTTGTGCATCCCACCACTGCACTACCTGACCTTGGGTTGGAATGGTGGTGCTGTTGTAACCAATGATGCTCAGCAGACTGGGGTTACAGCGCCTGTCTGTGAGGGAAATTGCATTAGAACTTACATAAAACAAGAACAGGACAAATATTTAATAGCTCATTTCCATGCTGAATGCACAAAAATAGAAAGGAACTTTGTGACTGTGACAGTCTTGAAGTAAAATTTGAATCTAATTTTAGCTTACTGAATCTCTCTAGATTGAGAAATGACAGTATATACGGCATAAAAATCTGTCTCTGAGTAAATAAAAGGATTCTGAACTTATGTAAGATATGCATCAACTGTTTTACTATACCATCTCACATAATTAGATGCAACAGAACAAAAATTTCTGTATAATAAACTTCAGAAATTCTACTGCTAGAAAACAAGTTTGACAAACATATTCTATCAGTGGGGTACCCAAGTCATCCCAGAATTGGAAAACAATGCCAGTAAGTCAGTTTTTTACTATGAGTGGGTCCCAACCCACAGCATCCACAGGTAACTGATGAAACAGCTAAAAGTAGTAGACAATCTTATTTTCCCATAATCACTGCCCAAATTAGATGACTCATGTATTCCACGACACAGACGCACAGAAGATTGTGCGCAACTATGATAAAAGGGTCAGAGATCCAATTAAAACCACTAAAATCAATATCTGGTGATTTATTTTAATCACCAGAATTTCTGCACTTTTTTTTTTTAGTTTTACAGATATTCAACTGCTTCCAGACACAATAAACATTGACATTTATTAATACATGATATAAATCCTCACTTTCAAAAGATATAATTTAATAGCAGTAGTATCTTGGTCACCTAAGAAACGTGAAACCAGGTAGAAAGATGAAATTCCTTGACCCCTCAGTGGAGTTGCAGTGATCTGCAAAATCTAAGCTTTAGAATACTGGAGTTCTGCCAGTAAAGAGCAGACATTCTTACATGCCATACAAGCAGAGAAAAAAACCACTATCTTAATATGCTAGTTACAGAGGGGGTGGAGCTTAGAGATGCATGGGCAAGGCCAGGTTGCTATTTTATACCTCCCACATCGTTGCTGGGAGCGTGGTTTTAGGGGGAGGAAAAGGTGAGCACACCGTGGAAGAAGTGCCACTCTGCTTCTCTCTCCCCCTCAAGGGAGCTTGCCTGGACCAGCCACACAGACCATGCCCTCCCTCATGCTGCCCCCATCCCTTCCTACCCCTCAGCAGAGCAGGCTCCTGGCAGCACAGGCAGCTGAGCCCTAATTCATGCACATTCTATTACCCTGTTGTAACGCTGCCCTGCAAGAGAGGTGGAAGTACAATTACTGCTGAACCAGTTACCCAAAACACTCCACACTGCTACTACACTTACCTGGCTCATTGGTCATAGCTGACCAAGTCAAATACATTGTGTAAATTGTGATCACTGAAGACTGCAGCAAACCGGATCTTGGCTGAGATTCCTACACAAAGGAGTCACAAAACAGGGAAGTCAGGCAATCAAAAGTTGCAGCACAACTATAGTGTAATAACACAGGAGGCAACAGAATTAAAATCATACCTGAATCCTTGGCAGAATTGACATGACAGAAGCACCAATACACAGGAGCATATTAACACTGATGAATGTCTTGTTTTCAGAACAACCTTCTGGATGAGTGTAATAAACATAAAACAAGACAATAGCTACTAGAGACAGCAGATAGTTGACAGCTGTAGCTGAGAGCAGAGCTGTGAAGAAACAAAACCATAGTTAAACTGGTTAATAACAAAGACTACTGAGATTGGAATGATACTGCATGGTTACCAAGTGTGGGATACAATACACAACAACAGTTCTAGGCACTGAAACTTAAAAGAAGTTCTCAAATAGAAACAATACATGGGAATCCTGAAGCCATACTTGATTCTCCACTGCTCTAACAGCAACCAGGAAGAGTGTGGAGGATAAAGGAACACAGTTGTATTGCACACACTTTGTCTAAAAGCTTAAAAAAGAAACTGAAGAAATCCCTCTGCAACAGAGGCTAAAACAAAATCTCATTTCTAAATTATACTGTAATAAAAAACACTAAACAGAGAAGTGGACACTGAATGAAGACAGGCCATGCTGTCTTTTGAAACACCTAAATTATCATATTGGAAACACTTTATTAAAATATAATTTCCCCAGTGAGATGACTTGTACTACCCTTTCACTCAGCATATACCTTTGAAGAATGACTGACTGGCAACCAGAAAAAACAATTGTTTGTGATGATTCTACTCAACATGAAGCACTAGCAGATTACTTTGTTTTTAATCAGCAGTAAGTGGATGGCAAAACCTGTGGCTGAAAAAAAAACAAAACAAAACCAAAAAGCTGGAGTTGCCACTTCTCTGATATCATGATGCACAGAAAGCTCCACCTGAACAGGAGGAAGAACTTCTTTACTTTGTGTATGACTGCACCCTGGCATAGATTAGCCAGAGAGGCTGTAGAGTCTCCCTCACTGGAGACATTTCAGAACCATCTGAACACAATCCTGTGCCATGTGCTCTGGGATGACCCCGCTTGAGCTGGGAGGCTGGATCATATGAGCTGCTCTGGTCCCTTCCAACCTCACCCATTCTGTGAATGTGTGAAACTCCCATGCTCCCAGGGAATAGATCTTATTATTCAGAGGCTGCTGCACCGCTCCCTGCTTCCCCTTATTTAACTTGAAAACAGAAGGAAATAAATGGAGATGAACTACACATCTCAGTAAATGATACTTATGTATGAAGCAGCCCTTTCTGCACTGGTGAAATTAACTGTTCAGTGAGTAACTTATTTAACACAAAGCACATTAAATGAAATTTAAAACTTGATTATAGCATAATCCCTCCTCACCTGCATACCAGCATCTTGAGTTTCCCTCCTCCATTTTTTCAACCCAAGATTCATTCCAGGAATGGGCAAAGTCAATAAGCAAGACCAGCTGAATAAGAATAAAGCAGAATGCTCCAGCCATACCTACATAAAACCATACTAGGAGAGAAGTAAAACAAAACCAGTTAAGAACCACAGGTGATTTACCCTCTATCTTAGTGTCCCTGAACACAGAGCAGCACTTCAGTTACATAGCTACCATTAACACTGTATGACATCAGCATGCACTTACTTTTTTAAAAGCTAAATATTATTGCACCATGATACAGAGGAAGACAATATTCCCTCACCAGTTGTAAATGGTCCCTCTGGTATGAAGAAAGCTCCAACACTAATTGCAAGTGCCGTCGCAAACTTAAAGAACCAGAATCTAAAGGGAAATAAAATAAGGCAACTGTTAAGTCTGGTCTAATTCACACAATAAATACACATCTTTAAGAGTTGCTTTTTTAAAATTTGCTTATTCTTAACTTGCCTCATTTGAAGCAGGATAAACATTTTATCTGCCCAAGATTTCTGTTCTCAAAAAAATTATGCTTAAACTACTAGACTGACACAGAGTTTGACATGTTTCCTAGAGGTATCTTCTTACTCATGAATTACAAATTAGGCCAATTGTGAGCTGCTTTTTTCTTCCTAAGAACGTTTCAAACCGCAGCAGTGAGGTTATTGAATTGTCTGCATATCAGAAAAATGGGTTAAAAAATCTCTTCCTGCTTTTAATATCAAAGATCTGATTGGTGCTACAATGACCTAAAATATTACACTGGAGCTTCTCACCAGTCTTGGTTCACTTCCTACATGAGAGAGACATACAAAACATGGTGGGACATTCCTCCCACCCAACTTCAGATTCTTTAGGCCTACAGCTGATGAGGATTTATCACAAAAACAGAAGCATATTACTTATACTGCACAGAAAAGACACAATCAAGTTCTAAGTCCTTGTTTCAGTGCAGTGTCATTGGAATTTTTCTTCCAGTAAAAGATATGCATTCAGAGACCATCAAAACATATCAGATGTTTCCAGAAAGCATACAAGGGAGTATCTTTCACCAAAGACAGACCAAACTCACCCCAAATACTAACTGTATAAAAATACCCTGCATAGGGAACTTCAAATGGTTATGCCAACAAAACTGTGTGAAGACTATTTTTTCTGATCCCAGTGAAAGGCAGCTCCACAAACAGGCACAACGCCATCTACATGCACTTCAAAACTGAATATAACAGCACAAAGATATGTACTACACCCCCACAATGTCAAACACTTGTCAGTTTTTCCTGTTTTCTACCCCCTCCCATTTCTTCGCATACTTTGAACAAGTTTAATCTCTCTTGCTAGCTGTTACAATCAAGCAATGGAGAGACCAGAAGAAAAGTGCCAGTTGTGTGGAGAGGAACTATGTGAGATGACAGAAACGCAGAATACAGAACAAAACAGACTAATTTCCCTGGCATATACAGAATTGACTAAATCCAGTCTGAAAGCTGAATTAAGTTGTATTGCATGTACAATGCAATACAAACCTCACTAAAATTAGTTTTAGAACCCACTGTTTTAAATCAATGTCATTCTCAATCACAGAAATAAGAATGGGTTCAAGTTTGTATATATTTAATCTCTAATTCTAGACTTTTCTAAGGAATCTTAATGCTCTACCCCATATGACAACTGACAATAGTCACCTGAAGTAACACCTAGAGCTGCTGTGCATTCTGTACAAGCCAGCAACTATCTCACAGATACACTACAATTGTTTTTTTCTATTGTTATCATAAACCTAAAGCAAGAAACCACTCTGCCATTAAAAAAGCAGAGAAGGTGAACATTGGCACTAGATCATATTACTGGGCTTAACTTGCATGCAAGCATGAAAAGGTTAGTACACATATATGCAAAAACCTAGTATTCTGAATATTTCAAATCACTGACAAAAAGATTACATCTCAAAGTATTACTGAACATACACACAATTTCAAAAATCAAAAGCCATAAAGCTTTTCATAAAGCAGCGAGTTTTAACAGAAGTGTTGAAAGTAATGTTATTAAATATTTTACCTACAACAGTTAAATAATGTAATTTTTTCCTTTTATCCTAGTGCTGATGTTAGATTGGCCAAGAAGAGCAAACTGCTATGGGTTGCATCAACAGTACCTAAATTTGTATTGGAGAGCACAGCTCCAAATAAGGTTATCAAGAAGATCCTGAACACTTAAGAACAACTTTAGGTAAAAAACATCCCACATTATGAAAAATCGCCACCTGCCTTTTTCTGGGGAAAAAAAAAAAAAAAAAAAAAAAAGAAAAAAAAAAAAAAGAAGAGAGAGAAAACAACAGAGCTCTGATACAGAGTGTAGCTGAACCACTTTCTTCTTGCTTGCAACAAGCATGTTCTCCTGAACCAAGCATGGTGGAGAGAAAGGTTGAACTGAGTTACTGTTGCTAACGTATCTTAATACTGTACTCTTTTTCTTTAGACCAAAACATCCCAAAAGTAAACAAAGCAATATTCTCTCAGTCCTAATTATTTTATTTTCCTCTACAGAAATAATTTGAAGCTTTTTCTCATTTTATGCTAGGCATGTTTAATCCTACTATATTTTATACACTATATCATTTTATTATATAGTATTACATATACTATATATACACTATTTTATATATTATATGATGTATAATTTTAGTTTAATATAAACTGAAATTTTACAGCTCAGCTGTTCATAGCTTCTGTTAAATACAGTCACCTTGAAAAAGCAGTAGTCTAAGCAATCACAGTAACCACCAAGATTAGGCACCATAAATGGTTTTATGCTTTTCAGCATCATGCCCTCTCACAAATTTTTACATCTCCTTGGTTCAAGGAGCTACGCTACACATAGGGAGAGCCTGGATGAAAACTACCACTTGTGTCAATACACAAGCTGAAATTCCAACATATTCTTCCATCTGATAATCCTAACTAAAATGAAATACACAAGCAAATCTACTGGAAAGCTCAGAAAATAGATCATAAACTCATTCCTTTTTGCAGAGGGGAAACTGAAAAGATAGCAGAAAGAGAAAAGATATATTTTATACACCTACATGGATATATATGTGTAACTGCTATAATCTTTAAAAGAAAACTGTTCAGGAAAGAACACAAGTTCTTACAAGCTTCAAAGTTGAGAGAAAGACAATTCTCAGAGAACAGATGAGGCTCTTAAATCTTTTTATTTCCTGAAAAAAATCTCTGTGGAATGAAACAAAAATTAATCACTAACTCATCTCAGCACTCATTTGTGCATCTCACCCATTGTGCACTGCTGCCCTGGGGTCGTTGCTGCTCTTCACTTTGATCATCAGCAAGGAGAAGAGAAGGAAGAACATGGCCATGCCAAAGCACACGCGGTACACGGCCTTGTAGCCAACCAGGACATCACAGTTCACGTGGCCTTGCACACCAGGAATACTTGTTCCCAACCCTCCATCACAAAATCCAGGAATCTGTGATAAATACAAGAGACATCAGCCATCTTTAAAAGACCTCCCATCAATAAATGTATATTAATAAACTTCCAACACGCAATTCATTAATATTGTAACATTATGTAACTATTAACACTGTTAGAAAATACAATATTGAAGGACTGCATCATTCGCTACAGTCACACTAAAATATCAAACACATGCAAGGAAAAAAACCCCTCCACTGGCAGAATGAAATAAAATAAATCTTTCTATAGAATAGTGTGGATTGGATGAGACCTTTAAAGCTCACCTAGAGTAACCCCTCTGCCATGGGCAAGGACATCTTCAACTACATCAAGCTGCTCACGGCCCCATTCCACTTGACCTTGAATGTTTCCAGGAATGGGACAGAGATCTCAACACGTTTTTTACGTTATTAGCAATTTCAGAACTTCTCAAAGAAATGCAGTTTTCCCTTGTTGATCTGAACCAGAGATAATCAAATACCTGGGAACTGGTAAATTTGACTTGACAGTTACCATCAGGCTTATGACATAGCCAGGTAGCCTGCTTACATCTCTTTAAAAGAGACACAGCCTTTTCCAAAAAAGTACCATCACCATCAATTAGGTGTATCCATAACTTCCATATGAAACAGCTGAGAATATTCTCTCCAGTCACTACCAGGACATGAGCAACATCTTTTAGAAGTCAAATCACACTCCAGAAGGGTGTTATTTTCTTTCCTGGGTGACTAACACGGCTCTCACTGAAGCTCTGATGTGGTAACTATACCAACCTACAATACACATTTACAGATGAATCATCTGGGGGGAAAAAACCATGAAAATCATGCCTAACCAAAGCTACTACCTACTGGAAAAAAAAAAAAAA
>VWYP01013444.1:198365-224855 GCA_013400435.1 Pycnonotus jocosus
AAAAAAAAAAAAGACTGCAAAACAGAACTAAGTACATGCAAATCAGTTCAGTGAACCTGTAAGTTCTACTGTAACTCACATTACCACTCTCCAATTTCATATTGCATCTTCATACAGCTAATAAACTGTAAGATCCTACAAACACTTCCTAATTCCTTGGGTGGAAAACACACTACTATGATTAATATGAAAAATATGAAAAATATTTTTGTTACACACTGCAGACTTTAAAATATAATTTTAACTAGTACAGCAAGACCAAACTAGAAGACATCTTAGAGTGTGGTTATTTTTTTTTAATCGCAACCACAAGAAAAATCAGTTAAGTGCCATAAATACAAGCATCTCAATAATACTTAATTTGAAACTACACATACATAAATTTTGTTTGATGCAAAATTTTATTTTTTCTGCTCTGAGCATTCAAAGAAGAGGCTTTATCTCAAAATAGTGCTTTTCATCTAGAGAGGGATGTTCCCCCAACTTCTTTATTTCACTTACAAACAAATAAATGGTGACTGTGAAGCACAGCTGGTAGCAAAATTACGTATTTCCAAATAAAATTTACGGCTTTCAAGATGTCAATTACTATTATCTGTGACATTTGTTCCACCAAAACCGTTAGCAATAAATAACCTGACCTTCTTCAGCTGCTCTTCCATGCCTGGTATCAGCATCACGCAGGCAACGCTGACGCCAAGAAGTAAAAAGGCGGCATAAATCAGCCGAGTTATGGTGGAGTTGTTCCCACTGGGGCAGCATCGGCACAGCAGGCACGGGGCACTTCCACACAAGCACGGGATCTGACAGAAAGACAGAACGTGAATTATTTAAAAAGCTATGGATTACTAGATTTCAATATTTAATCAGGCTGTGCAGATCATTGGATATTATCATGGAAAATGACTCATCCTGTGCATCCCACCACTTGTGCAGACTAAGTCACTGCAACACGCTACAGAGCCACCAAACAACAGCACTTCCCGATGCGCCGCTGCACCGTGAAATCAGTGCCACGCCAGAAGTAATCATTGAGCCATTCAGAACAAATCAAGAGTGGATTCAGGCTCATTTGTTCTCTTGAATTTCATTTCATTTCAGCTAAATGACATACAAGGATTGTTTTTATTAGCAACTACATCCTCCCTTCCACAGCTGCAGAGATGAAAGAAACACACCACAAGAAAATGATAGGAGCACAAGTGTCATGTAGGTACACCCTCAGCACCTGGCACAGTTGGGATACAATCCTCACTGGGGCCATAAATATTTCCAAAACACAAAAAAACAGGTAATAGAGCCTAAATATTAGGTTGAAAACTATTTAATAGTAGCAGCTACTCACATATCACATAATTCTGTTAAGTCTGCAAAATTAACTTATGCAACACAAAAATTACAAACACTAAGAACAGAGCAAATATGCAGGACATGTGATACTGATACCAAATATCAACACCAAAAGTGGATGGGAATGCTGTACAGTTGTAATACTACAAGGGGAAGAAAACCAAACAGGACAACATTTACCTGTATTTAATTCTCACACAGAAAATTGTGGGAAGGAAAAAAGGGAGTTATTTCATCAGGAAAGGGTTGGGAAGCAGGGAACAATTCTCTGCCACTTGCTGAGTGACAATTTGGGAAATAAAAGGCAAGGCCCCACAAGTAATCATCAGCCAAAGGAGGAGAGGTACAGTCAAAATGTGTGATTGCTGCCCTTCTCTGAGGTACAACAAACCATGCGACCTTTGACACAGAAAAACAGAACAGGGTCAAAACCCAGCTTCTCTCCCAGCACACATCCAGGGACAACTCCACCACGGGACAAAAGCTACAGGTGCTCATCACTGCATGAGAGACACTCGGCCAGGTAATGACAGAGTAGTTCCAAGGCCACATGACCAGGACATACCAATCACCCAGTGTGACCCAGGACAGCATGTGTCAGAAAGAGTTCTCAGCAGTTAAGTCACATGACAACCAAAAATGCCAGCAGTCTGCTGCTACTGGAGAAGCCCCAGGAGGTTGCCAGGAAAAGCAGACAGATTGCCACAACACTCCCAGCAACCTCCTGAGAAGCCCTCGGGAAAAGGCCAGTTATCATTCTTACATTTTCAACTAGACTCACACACTGGACCCACAAACTTCATCTTTTTGGCACATGTGTCCCTTCCCAAGGAGCCAAGAAATTTCACTCCACTACATTACAGAATCATCTTTGAATTAGCAAACTTCACCATTACGTTTGTCTCGCTAAACCAGTGAAACTAGGCAGATTCTCATTTCAGGATGTAAAAGTTATTATATTGCCCCTTTATATCTTCTCCTACACTCACTATTGTTATAGCACAAATAATATGAGAGTGTTGATTATAGGAAGATTCACCTCAATATAATAAATTATTTAGACTGAGAACAACCAGTCCCTACAAAAACCTCCCCAAGGATATGGTAGTCTCCATCTCTGGAGGTTTTTAAGATTCAGCTGGACAGGATATCAGATTGTAATATGTGTTGCCAATATAATTCGTGCAGAAAAATTAAAACTACAGCATTCTTGTAACCAAAAGCCAGTGACAGCAAAAAAGCAATTTGCATCAGGTGATAAAGGAAGAGAGAGAGATACCAAGGATAAGCTGTCTCCGAAGATATTTGTTCCAAAGGATCTTTTCGTCTGACAAAATCACAGCGATATGTATTTGATATGCATCAACATAAGATAAAATTCATTGTTGAGGATGTTTATTCCCAAAAGGAATTCCAGTAAAAGAGATGAATTATTTACCCAATTCCAGGAAACAGACTCAGCAGCAAGAAAAGAAAACTACAGGAATATGCTAAAAAGGTAAGATCAACTCCATACCCCACAAAGCCCAAGAAATGTATAAAAAGGGATCCCACAAAAGCAGCATTCGTGAACCACGGGGTTTTGGAGCAAGAGAGAGTTCGAATGTGATTTACCCAATGCTGACAGCCTGGCTCGGTGCTGAAAGACTTTTGCTTGTGGCTTTTACGATTTTATTTTGATCGTGGAATAAATTCCTTTTAATTATCAAATTGGCTGATTAGTTTATAACAAGATCATCCCACTCAGGCCCTCTTTTTCATAAAAGATTGAGCAGGTGGACCTTTGAGGCTGCTCTACAACCACAAGCAGCTACACAAGGAGCATCTCTGCTTCGTAAGCAGGAAATGTATGGCAAATATTGTCTCCAAATGCATCCAAATTTTACAGTACTACTGTCTTACACTATTTCCTACACACACAAATAACATTTCCAGTGAAAAACATCTGTTCTGCATTAATATTTCTAAACATACAGTTAAATAAAAGGTTGAGTTCAGCAGAATAGACTGTATGACTAGGCTCATCTGCTGTAGAAAATGTAGGGACAGGAGCACCTGTTATAAAAATTCACTTCTGTAAGGAATCACAGTGTTATATTGTTTGCTAAATACCTAAGTAATTCAAGCAACTTGCTCCTTGTCTCAGGGGAAGCAGAAGCACGAATGCTTCTACAGACAGGAGACTCGCAGCAGCTGAAATGAAGATGATTGCCTCCACCTCACTGGAAAACAATATTCCTTAAGAGTGGCCAAACACCTCACTGGAGTGTCTGAGCTCCAACACTAGCTTTTAAAATGTTTTGCCCCTAAACAGCTCATGCACATACATCTCTGAACAAGACACTACACAAGCTGGCTGCTTACACAAGGAATCACCTTACAGTCCAAGTCTCTCTCTCTTTGGCAAAAGGGAATAAAATACATACCATTCAAAGAAAAAAAAAATGTATTATACTATTGGCACAACTACTTGTTACAAAAGTAACAGAAACCAAAGAACATTCAGCCCATGGAATTCAGCTCACCAGCAGAAGAGACAAGATGACTTTGTGCCACTTTCTTCCTAAATTTAAGCCACACCTCCCACAAAAATTTCAGTAGTACCAACAGCAAGATACAACCATGGAGATCAAAGCTTAACTCCCCAGGTGTGACTCAGCTTAGTCACGGATGCAGATAAAAAAGCTATTCTACAATTACTTTTTCACTTGCTTCCATAAGGAAGCTTAGACAAAACTTACTCAGACACAACTGAAAAAAATCTATTGCCTTCCAGAAACTTTTTTACTTACCTACCAACTCATATCCCTTTAAATTTTCGACAAAAATAAGCAGCTCAGTGGTGTTCACTAAGGCAAAATAAGACAAGACAACCCACACACCTATTCTGGGAGCAGCCAGCTGGGCAGACAAGTTAATTCATGCCTGCTAAACTAGTCACTTAATTCCCCAGGGCAGTGGAAATTGCACGAGGAACACCTAACAAGATATACTGAAGGAGAGAGAAGGAGACAGAAAATCCCACATAATCACGGAAGGTCAAATGTTACTGCCCCGATGCACGAAGAACAAGATTTAATATCAAACATAATCTTCCTACTGGAGTATGACTAAATGATTAGATATTGAATTAACTATTTGCAAAAGCACTAAGCCCCTGATGGGCCTAGTCAGGGTTTAGCTACATCATCCCTACACTTAAAGACACTGAATTAATCAAGATCTCCACCTTGACAGAGAATATTAAAGGAGCAAAACAGCAGCTCAGCTGTTTCAGAGAAGAGAACAATAGAGGCAAGACACAGCAGAGGGAAAACGGTGTTGCTTTATCAATCTAGGCTGTCAGGAGCAGAAGATTTTTGGTGAGATGGCTCTGCTCTTACGGAGCTTTGGCCTCACCCCCATCTCCGACAGGCTCCCCTTGCTCTTAAAACGCTAACGCGAAGCGCTGCCCGATCAGCACAGGGGAGGGCAGAGCAGTGACACAGCAGTGACACCACAAAAACCTACAGGACACAAGCACAGCAGGAGGGCCTCAAGCAGAGCGGCTTTGCACAACACAACACGCGGCCCTGCGGAGCAGCAACACCGACAGCAGCGTCCCCAGAGGCAGAGCAGCTCTGCTGGCCGTGGCACAGCCCACACCAACCCCACGGCACCGGGCTCAGCAGCTCCCTGCCCCTCAGTGCGCCTCCCTCTCAGAGCCACACACACAGTCTGCACCGCCACAGCCTCAGAGACCAGCGTGGACAGAATCCTCCTACTCAGAACTGCTGCTGTAGAGGCTTTAAGTGCTGGTTAGCTGTGGCTCTAAATGTGGAAAGAAAATGAACGCTTCAAAGCCATCAGGGGAAAGAGAAAAACAATACCAACAAAAACTACCCAGCCTGATTTGTTCGGGCACTTTAAAGGAATGGACAGGGGTTAAATAGTCACAGAAAAATCTGATTTATGAACTTATGCAAATCATTTTATCTGACAGGCCATTAGCTGAATTTCGCTGTAGAGAAACAATCAAGAGCAAGTAGACAGGGGTTCTTCACACACTACAAACATCAACCAGTTGTCAGAGAGGCTGTTTATGAACTTGAAAATGCAGCATATATTAACTCAAGTATTTGAATTAAAGCCTATAGTCACAATGTCATGAAGTATTTGAAAATAATCAAAAATACTAACGTTAACCATATTCAGTTAGTAATTAAAGCCTAACTGGCTATACCATTAGGTAGTACTTAGAATGTTAATGAGAACAAAACAAACCCTGACAGTAATTAGTTAAAAGGATATTATCAGCATTCTAGTTGATTATTTATAGGCATATCACCTTGGAAGTTAACTTCTGCAGATTTTCCAATTCTGTGATAATTTCATATAATTTTTTACATGAGATTAAGGGATTATGCATCATCTCTCCTAATTAAAGGTCACTCTGTATTAGAGGAACCAAAGCCTATATATTCAGATACCACAAAAACAGGAGCTTGGATAAATATGAGGTTTTGTTATATCACCAGTTGTGTGTGTATGAATGCTTTAATAATGGGTAATTTAATTTAATTCAATTCACGTATGGTACAACGTCTTTGGTATGAAAAATTTAGATTTTCACAATCCCACTGACATTCTTACAGCAAACATCTAAAAATTCACAAACCACTTGATTGTGTCAATATAGACAGAGACTAGACTAGGAAAGACATATCACTTATGGATAAAAAAGCAATGCCTGAGCTGAAGACTTTATCAACTTCTTTGTTTTCCTGTACAGTGCCAACAGTTTAAACGCCATCTCAATCTGCAGTTTCCCATGAACAAGAATCACCTGACGGTGCTCCCACAGCACGGTGGTGACACATCACCACGGATTCCTGTGCCGCGGGGAAAGGATGGCTCGGCGAGACAAAGATGCTACAAAGGGTGGAGCTGCTCAAGACAAAGCCGTAAGAAATACAAATTAAATACAAATATTACGCTCGGGGAAACGTGCGGGTTTTGATTTTTCCTTAAGAAACGCTGGGGTTCAAAGCATTTGTTCAGACTCTTTAGAGATTCGGGAAGAAGTGATTTCAGCGGACACCGCAACACCTCCCGCACGGGAACGCGGATTAAGCAGCGCCCAGCAGCTCGACAGGCCTGGATTAAGGACAAAGCTCCCCACAGCGCCGGCGAAAAGGCTCCGACGGATCCCTGGGGACGCCGTGAGCAGCCCGAGAGAGGGGCACCACGGCGGGGCCCGCCCCCTCCAGCGCGGCGGAGACAGAGCCCTGCCCGGGGGCGCGGGGGCCGCGGCCGCTCGGGGCGGACAGAGCCCGGCTGGGGCCGGGCAGGGACCGCGCAGGGTCCGGGCAGCTTCCCCGTGCCGCAGGAGGAGGAGGAGGAGGGAGGGCAGCGCCATCGCCGCCCTGAGTGACACAGGCGCGGAGAGGCGGCGGGCGAGGCCCGGGTGGGGAGGGAAGGAGGAAGGGAAACAACACCCGCCGGCTCCGAGCCTGCGGCGGGCAGGGAAGAGCAGGGAGGGACCCCCGCGCCGCCCGCGCCCACCTTACCCAGCTCGCCATGGAGCAGAGGCCCAGGACGCTGCCCATGGTCCCCGGTGGGCTCGGGCTGCTCCAAGATGGAAGCGGCGGCCGCGGCTCCCGACGCCGTTGTTTACTGCGCCCGGCCGCGCTTCCGGCCGCGCTGACGACACCGGCACGTCACTTCCGGCCTGGCGCGGCCTCCGCGGGGAGCGCGCCGGGATCGTGTGGAGCGGGGATGTTCCCCGAGGTCAGGCCTCTGCCCGCCTTCAAACCCAACCAGCAGGGAAGGAGATCGGACCAGGGAACAGCAGCAGCCAGCATCCCTCAGTCAGGGACATCCGGGAGCTAAAGCTTAAAGCTTATTAGTTGTAAGCTGTGGGTGTAGCAAATCAAGACGCAGTAACTCAAAATGTTGTGTCAGTAAAACAGATTGTCTGGGACACCTGGGAACTAACAAACGTTAAGGATGTGCTAAATCAAGGTGTTGATGCACGTCTATGGATAAGTTATTAACTAGGCAAAATATTTGATTTCCATGTGTCCTATAGCTGAACTATGTCCATTATAATACTAAAAGTCACAGATCACAAAGAACCCTGGCCGGGATCAGAGCCTCCCCCTCTGCGTGCAGAGATGTTAGCCGGAGTTATGTAGCTTGTATCGAAATTCCTAACTAATCGTAGTAGATGAACACAGTCCCCAAAAAGGAAAAAGGTCCACAAAAAAAAAAGAAAATAGTCCTAAAAGAAAAAGTGGTGACTAAAAGTCTTTAAAAAAACAATTAACCAAGGAGCAGAAAATTTAGGTAATGCATTTAATAATATAGACATTATAACATATATTTATTAAAAATATTTAATAAGGATATTACAATACCACAGATACCATTGCAGCTGAAAAACCCTTTCATTTGTAAAATTTCTTAAGATCCAAAACCAGACATTTAAGAAAGACACATAAATTGGATTTTTAAACAAAATACATAGCGGTATACATAATTTTGCAAGTTAAGAACATTTTTGTCTCTTATAATTTTCCCTTCTTACTAACATGCAGTCATTACACTACTACATGCTGGGCTCAGATTGGCTTTATCTATGTATTTTGCTAAATCTATCCTTTGTAATTGATTTTAAAGGCAATCCTATTTTTAAAATCAAACATGAACAGGCTAAGAAGGAATTTTCGCAGGCTGAAGGTTTAAGGCTGCAAGTGTCTGGTGATAAAAAGTGGGAATAATTAATGGTTATAGCTATTCGTTTGAAAGGTAAATACACAGGATTAGTGGACGTTGAGAAATTTTGGAGTGCCTTTAGTTCGGCCAGTAGATCCACAGCAGTAATTCTTGATGTTCCCTTTTGTTTGTGCACTAACTGAGCCAGTGAAGTGGGCTGTGTTCATTTTCCACACAACACCACCACAGTAGCCAGAAGGTCTTGGAAGCGCAGCATCAGCTCACAGCTAACATTGCAGCTTGCTTCCTCTGGTGAATGCATAATCTCCATTCCATCTCCTTTGTGAAACCCTTAATCTTCTCCAAAGATGAGTTTTCATTAGCTACTGATTCTTTTCTGCTTCAGTATTCCTGCAGTTTTCACCATGTGCTCTTTTTCCTTACAAGAATTTCAGAAAGCCATGGCAGCCTATTTCTCTCCATACCAACCTGATATGGTTTTTTTCCCCCAAATACTAAATCCCTTCATTGTTCTCTGATTCAGTCATTATTTCTGCTATCTTATTTGGAGCATCTACTGTGGAAAGATACTGAAGCATTATGTACACTTCACTGAACCGAGTCCTGCTCCTCCTTCACTACGTATCTTTTCTAAGAAATTGTGAAAGAGAAAAAAATCTGCTATAGGAATTTCTTTTCTGGAATTTTATTCCATTTTCAAGCCATACAGTTGCCTGACAGCATTAAATTATATTATGAAATACCAATTTTAGTCCATTTGAAGGGGGGTAGAACTCATCATACCCAGATATAGGTCCCAGATGGCTTCTCCAGTGTGATATCTTGCTTCCCTGTGACCCTTCTGAGTTTGTATGAATATGATAATCATACTTGTCCATTATTTGACTAGCTGTCTGATTCTTTCTTTTTAGAAAATAACAGGACTCAAATAGCAAAAATAACTTTTTCTTTTCTCGTTTCTATTAGGGACCTTCTTACTACAACCTGCCTTTTTGTCAGCTGTTTATTGGAAAACAATAATTTTTCCAAACTAGAATGGCCACCTGTCATTTTCACGCACAAGCAACAGTGATCAGCTCCCTCAGTGAACACCAGATCTGCAGAGAGCCCAGAGCTGCCATGTGGACGATCCCAAACAAGGCTACACAAGCGTTAACCTCCAGCAGAAAAGCCCTGGTAACCCTCTGTCTCTTGAGTCCATGCCCCCAGACCACTGAGAGGAAGGGTGAGCTAGACAGGACAAGATCCACTACCAAATAGGCTTATGCTTTTGGCAAGGCATCACACACACAAATAGAACATGTAAGGGAATAAAAATGCAAATAAAACATGGCTGTAGTGAGGCCTCGCTCATGCCGACCTCGTAGCAAGCATCAGCGTAATATTTGGAGGAAGCTAAGTGTTCAGCCTTCAAAACTGAAGGAGAAAAGCCAGGACGGCTTTTGTTCTCGCGGCATGGACATGGAACTACAGCTAAAGATCCTTTCCCCTAGAGGGCAGTGCAACTTAAAGAATCTCTGCCTGGCAGCGTTCAAACGGAAAAAGGCAATGTGAAAATGTGGTTTTAATCTCAACAGTGTCAACAGAAAAATACTCTACAGGGGTGTATTTTCGGAAATGAATCTGTGTACACAGTACGATTCTACATTTCACTTACTTTGTGTCATTTTTAAGTGAAATATACAAAAGCCCACCTTTTTCCCCCCCTTGATCTTCTAAATGAAATGTAACATTGAAATAATGTCTGTAGCAACAGATTATAATATCCAGATTTCGTTCTCTAGTGTGAGAGAGAAGTGGAACACAAAAGAATAAAATTCTTTTTTCTGATGGATGCTGCAAGGACTTGTAATAGAGATATCAGAAATTTAATGAAATTCAGAGGCCATATTATTCAAGGACTGACCTAGATATAAATCTAATAGATTCAGATAGATAGGAGTATAGAATAAATGTTCCTCTTTATCTCCCTCTTACAAGTTTGTGGGGTTTGTCATTTTTTTCTTCTAGCAATACCTGTTTAAATAAATCAAAATCAAACAATGCAATGGATTTAAATGGTAAAGCATTATCAAGTATGCTTCTAAAGTGATGTTTTATCATCCTGAAGAATACATTACTGAGTAGGAACTGAGTAACAACATTCTGAGTAACAACAGTCAATTTTTTTTGTAGATATGTGTGGATTTAATCTTTTACAAAAGAGTGGATAATCTGAAACTTTTTTACAGCTACTGTCATGAAGCAAAGAACAAAATATCATCAGATTGTGCAAATTGTTGTCACTCCATTTATGGCAGCAGAAGATTCGATGCAGATTGGGTCAAGATTGTTATTAACATTCCTATTAAGCCCTATGACAGTCATTGCAAGTGAGAGAGGAAAACTAATTTCCACTCTGTTACTGTTATTGTGTGCCTGGAATAAATGCTTTCCAAGGGTAAATTAACAAGACAGTTTCACATCACTACATAATGCTACATTCTTAATTGGAAAAGACAGAAGTATTTGTAACAAAACCAGCCCCCTTCAATTTGTATAGCATAGTATGGTTTGGTGTTTCTAAATAAGTGGCATTTTGGAGACTGCTGCTAGCATTGTAACAGGGTGTGATGGATGCCTTTAAAACCCAATACTGACAACTTTCAGTCTGTTCCCATCTTCCCTACTGGTCCAGCCATGAGAAGCTTTGTATTTGTACCACTTATCCTGGGCATGAGTCTAAAAAACCAAGTGTAATTCATCAAGGAATGATTTATTACCCTTATTTTTCATCAGCCAACAATAATTTAGAACCCATCTGTATTCGTCAAAATCACCCCGTCTTGTGTATTGGAAGGTTCAGGCGGGTGAGATGCCTGAGAGTGCCTGAGGACACATCACTGGCATTGCCTTAGGCTGGTTCCAGTCTCCAGAGGGAGCTCCTCACAGCGGCTTTGCTGAGGGCAGCTTTCAGCACAGCTTTGGAGCGTAGCTGGTAGGGAGTAGCGTCCCCCCGGCTCAGTGCTGGGGCCAGGCGTGTTTAATATCTTCATCAACGACATGGATGAGGGCACTGAGTAGTCTCTCTCTCAGTTTGTGAATGGCACGGTTGGGTGTGAGCCTTGATCTGGTGGAGGTGATCTGGTAGAGGGCAGAAGGGCTCTGCAGAGGGATCTAACAGGCTGGATCCATGGGCTGAGTCCAACGGGATGAGGTTCAACAAGAGAAACTGTCAGATCCCACATCTGGGTCACAATCCCACATAGTGGTACAGGCTGAGGGAAGAGTGGCTGGAAAACTGCCTGGTGGGAAAGGACCTGGGGATGTTGGTTGACAGCTGGACATGAGCCAGTGTGTGCCCAGGTGGCCAGAATCTGGAGCCAGTTGATTACTGAAATAAGTTGGTTTTTTTAAAATAACCCTTAAAATACATTCATCCATCCAACCAGCCAGCTTTTGGGGAAAATTAAGAGAAAATAATATCTTTATTTATATTTAGCTATCTGCAGGGATATTATTGGAACTACACTGATTCACACCAGCTGTTAGTGGTCTGTTTTGTCAATGACCTTTCATTCTTAAAAGCAGTGAAGACATATTTCCCTCAATTATGAGTTTTGGGTAAAAATAAACTTTGCAAGTCATGGCAGTACAGAGGTTCTGATCTTCTTAAAAGGTAATCACAGGGAAGTAAAGATGTAGGACTTTAGTATTTGCTCCGTAAAAGCATTTAGCTGGAACAAGAAAGCTGGAACTTGGGGATCATTCTGCTATTAGGACCGAGACTTTGGCACTGTGGCTAATTTTGAATACATTAATAATATTGGTGAGATCAGATGCAGCTTACCAGCTATTTTGAACAAATCAAAATGTGAACATGTTGAACCACTAGCTGTTATTTAATTGGCTGTGGGAGTTGTCCCAGAAAACAGGGAGTAACAAATGTGGTGCCACAAAGGCTCTGGAGGCACCTGCACAGCTTAGCCCCCTGGGAACACATGCTGCAGAAACCTAATGGCATTCTTTCAAAAAGTTAGTGAATGTATGAATAAGGGTGATTTGGCTTCTGCAGTTACCTAGATTTCTAAAAAAGCCCTACACAAGGTCCTCACTAAGAGCTTTCAAAGCAACTAATCAGTCACAAAATGACAAAAGAGGCTCCCTTTTCGATTAGTAGCTACTAGCAAGATCCATCGAAGGGCTATTAAGCATAATTGTCCAGCTCCACTCTCTATTCAGAAAATCCTTAAAATGGTAATTGCTGAAACTGGAATGGCAAAGCTATCACCATCTGCTTGTCCTTCAGCTACACTCTTTGCTGAAGCATTTGCTATTTGTCTTGTTCAGGGACATAATGCTGGGCAAGAGGATACTTACCCTCACCTAGTGCAGCCTTCCTGATATTCTTAGCTAAGTGTCTTACTGTGCTCTGAGTTGTAGCAACTATCTGTAGTTTTCTCTTTTAATGATAAAAGGACTCTTCCTTTTGTAACTCGATAATTTTAGGTAAAAATAGAGCAATAATTTTCACGTAGAATCATAGAAAAGTTGGGGTTGGAAGGGACCTTAAAGCTCATCTAGTTCCAAGCCCCCTGCCTTCGGCAGGGACACCTTCCAATAGACCAGGTTGCTCGAAGAACCATCCAACCTGGCCTTGGAACACTTCCAGGAACGGGGCATCCAGAGCTTCTCTGGGCAACCTGTTTAGAAGTTTCACCTAAACAGGTTAGAATTTCTTTCTAACATCTAACCTAAAACTGCTGTCTTTCCATTTAAAACCATTGCCCTTTGTCCTGTCACTATCTCCCCATATGAGAAGTCCTTCTCCCTTCTTTTTATAAGCTCCCTTTAAGTAGTGAAAGACCTCACTAGGTTTCCTTGCAGCCTTCTCTTCCCCAGGCTGAACGACCCCAGCTCTCTCAGCCTGTCTATAGGAGAGGTGCTCCAGCCCTCTGAGGATATTTGTGGGGGGCAGTGCTGAAACCTGTCATTGCTCTTGTTTTTAAAAGATTTTGGAGAAAGGAACATGGCACCTGCAGTTTGCTAAGTTGTACCAAGATCCCTCCTCTGCAGAATCCTGGGATACCATCAGGAGCACAAGTTGACCATAATCCTTCAACTAAAAAGTTGAACTTGTGTGGGGAAGGCAGAGCTGGAATTTGTGCATGTATGGCTCATACAGCCGCAAGCACCAGAGGACTGAATACAAAAAGTTTGGATTACACCATAAACTCTGCATCTATGTAAACTCAAGAGAGAGCAACACTATTCAAGTCAACATTTGTAAATCCAAGTGTTCTGCCTCATTGCTGCTTCTTTCCCAGTGTGGCCCTACGTGTGTTGGTGGCAGGTTCAGGTGTAGGAGCGAGCAGTCCTGGCCCTTAAACAAAGCTGTTAGCTGTAAAGATTTATGTCTGTGTACTAAATAGGCAAATTGCTCTCTCAATCTGTTAAGCTGTTACGATCTCTTGGCAAGCTGTAACGGTTTGCTGCTATTTTTTGGAGTGGAACAAATGGCCTGTGTGCAAATATAGCCTAATAGTAGAACACGCTATGGATATGCTGATCAAGGCATTCAAGGAAGTAAATCAGAGTTTATTTTCAGAATACTTTGGCTTCATATGGAACCAACAGAAAGAAGAATCAATGTTTTCAGCAATGAATGCCTAAATTAATGTTAACAATTCCTGTGCACTCCTGTTAACTTCAGTTGAACTGTGTGGTTCTCTGGACCTCCTGCTAGCAGAGCACTCTGGCCAATCATGCCTAATTTGGAGTCCCTATTTCAAAAAACTAAAAACCTTGAGAGAATGTTTAGAGCCAAAATTCTCTTTCAACAGTTGGTTATTTATGATGATGGACAGCTTACTTATTTTGCAGAAACCAAACTTAAACTGATTTAATACCATGAAAGAAAAAACTGCACACTGGTCAACAGAAACATACTTCTGCCATTTTTCTTTTCTGGCTTGACAGGTCAGTTTCTAGAGCAGAGTTTTTTCACTGCTATATCTGAATTTCATAATTCATGGTGTTCTGCACTGGAATAGTGGTATTGGAGGAGTCACTGTGTGGCAATGATGGAAAAGCCATTGGCTAGAGCCATTGGTATTTCTGTGACTGCTTTGGAATATGCTCAGCACTGATTTTCTCTCTGTGCCTGTGGGATTACCCAGGCACAACAAGGTTTTGTTACACACATCTGGTTCAGTACACTGCATGTGAAAGTTTTTAATGAAAAACACAGGACTCTCAGTAATTTTCTTTTTTATTTATTTAATAGAGACTTTCTGCGAGTTCCTCTTTGCACTCTCTTTTGTCACACCACAAGCAGCCATACTGTTTTAACACCTACCCTGACATGAACCTTCCAAATGCTGAACTAGATTAACTCCTATTTTGACTCTAGGGCTTAAGCCAAGACAGAAATTGCCTATCTCCTTGCAGCAAACTTATTTCAGGTGGGTAGGCAAGGTCTTGTAAAAAAGGCAATGAGAATTTCTGCCAGCTCTGAGCAGTGAACCAGAGCTTGAGTATAAAAATGTTCATGCCTACCCACTTGATATTGAGGTAAGAAGAGCCAGCTCCAAGCTACTCAACAACAGAGGCAGACTTCAATTTCAATGTTCCAAGAAAAAGAATAAAATGGAATTTGTCTTCTTTCTGGAGTGGTAAAATCTGTGACAGCAGTGTGTCAAGTGAGGCAGATGATATAACAGGTCTGAAGGAGGTTAGGTACAGTTTTAGGACAGTGAGGATGGTGAAAGGGAAAGGTCCAAGTGTACTGGTCCAGGTGCTCCTGGATTTAAGGTGTCCATCATCTTGGGTAAATTACAGGCCCAGGGGTGCCCTCATCTGTCTCTTGCAATATACCAGATAGAAGGCAACTCTAAAGCTTTCTAAATGCTTTCTTAAAGCATGATGTGCCTGAGATAAACATCTGGTTCCCCAAGCTCCCCTACCCTGTGTGGTCAGCGAGCAGATGGTGATTAACCCACTGATATTTTTCTTATTGATTTTAAGATGGAGACTTGGCGGAGAGGGCTTTGGACTCTTGGTGACAGGACCCCAAGTTTCAGGACTGGAGACATGTTTTAGGAGGCAGACAATCTCTTTCCTGGCCTGTGTATCCTAACACAGATGATGGAGAATGAAAGTGGAGAGCTGCGTACAAGGGCAAGATCAGTTGGAGTGACTCATGGAATGGTTTGAGTTGGAAGAGACCTTAAATATCCTCTAGTTCCAACCTCCCTGCCATGGCCAGGGATACCTTTCAGTAGACCAGATTGTTCAGAGCTCCATCTAGCCTAGCCTTGAACACTTCCAGGGATGGGGATGGGATGAATCTGGACTTGCACATCCAAGGAGGCACAGTCTGGTGTCCCAATATGTGTAATGTAGTTTGGGCCTGTAAATATGCAGCATATCTTTGCATATAAAGCACAGATATTAGTGCAGAAGGAATATGTTAAACCCATCATGAATATTTTCCATTATACCATGCCTATAAATTGAATTTACAGTGTTATATTTTTATCCTTGTCAGTTTTGCTAGTGACAGATGCTGTCCTGAACCCCAGGTAACATTCCTAGCATTCCATTTAGTCGCAGGTATTTTCATATGCAACAGTATAAATGCTGGAACTCATGTTTATGCAAGTCTTTATGCATCTTTCCTAAAGAAAACACAACACATAGTCAAGCTGGGGAGGCTGGCACCATTTTGTGGCTCACTCTGTCATTCTCATGTCAAGACTTGAGATGTATGCCATAAGCAGAAAAAGTGGGGTTTTTAAAGATGACTGGAAAGGAAAGGAAAGGAAAAAGATCACGTCCAGGAACTTTCATGCTCCAGGGAATGAAGAAAAGGGAGCAAATTATAGACCCATTGTACTCCTACACTGGCACATCTGTGACCATCTCATGGGGGTTTTGTGGAAGGGAGTCTGTGAGGGAGCAGTGTCTCCTCAATTTCTACTGTGTGATCTAGGAGAGAAACCAGATGAAATAGGAATATACTGAATTTGAAGGAGAACTGTCTACAACAAAAATGTCCATTGGAACAACCAAGTCTTCTAAGGCAGTTTCACCTTCAAACTGTTTATGCTTGATACCATAAATTTTACTTTTTGCTCCTGGTATCTGTCACATTACCTGATTATCCAGTTAATGCTTAAGAGCAAAATAATTAAGGGGTTCATTCACATTTAATCATCCTTAGAAGCTCCTTAAAATGGAGAAAACCCCTATCGAAGTTATATCTTGCCATCAGCATTTAGATTTTTTGGAATAAGATGTTGTCATGCTTTTGCTTTGGATGTGGGGCTGTACTTAGTTAGGTGCTAGGTAAAACTAAAGTTTGGAAAATAATTATTTTCACTGTTTTTCAGTGTTTCAATGAAAAGCATTTTTTCCTTTTGTTATTTTCACATTCTGATTCCAGACATTATTCTCTCATGATCAAGTTGTATTGTTCTAAATTAACTAAACTAAAAAAAACCCCAAAATATGCCATGTACACACACAAACTGGAAAAAAAACAACAAACCAACAACAACAACAAAAAAAAACCTGTCAGGTTTTCTGACTGAGAAACCTCTTTTTTGCTGTATATTTCACATCTGTAGTGTAGCAAAGGAAATTCTCTGTTCTCTTACAGGAAACAAAAGCAGAAAAAATATATGTCAGTATTTAGCACTTTCCACGTAGCAAGAACCACATTGTTTGTCCTCTATGTGAAGGCTTCATTATAGTAGCAGCTCTATTAAATTTAAAAGCACATTCAAGTGAGTAAATATTGCATAAACTCTAAACAATATAGCAAATGAACTTTTCAGTGACAGCCCCTCAAATAATTTGGTTTCTTAATGTAGAAGACCAGCCATCTCTGCACATTGTAAACTGTCCCATGGTACATCCACAAATCTGGAGAGGAAATAATATTTTCTAGTGGACAATTAGAGGAAATGTGTCTTTCAAGGATTATGGAAGTGGAAAAAACCCTCAGGCTGTATGTCCCCTACATAGTGATGATTTGAAAACTTTGCATTCCACAGTAACCAAGCCCTTTGCTGTTGCTAAATTATTGTGGCAGGAAGGAACTTCATTGTAAGCTTGAATTACGGAAAGACCTCATGCACCATTTCTGTTGTCATCAAACTTTTGTGAATCATTACAGCTGTTCTCACCAGCATGGAGTGTCTGCAAATGGAGGTGCTGCTCTGGCAGCCTAATAATGCATGAATAAATTGGAGACAGGCCCATTCAGTGGCTCTGGGTAAGGACAAAATTTCTAGTTGGCACCATCTGATCACATTCAACTTTTATTTGAATACGATTTCTTCTTGCAACTGTTTTGGTAGTTTTCATTGGACAATTCACATTTTAATTACCACCAGGGGAGACGTATTTCAGTTCTGCTTTCTAAAACTTCATCTCTCTGCCCAACCCTTTGCTGATGGTTTTTCTGATGGATAGATTCTTGCTCAAACTTCCTGCCTCAGAACTGATCAAATCTCAGGTATTTCCATCCTTAATCTCTTTCCCTACAGACTCATTACCTGGTATGATATTCTGGACCTCCAAATTCATCATTCTCTTAAAGATTGTAAAGATTTTCTGATTTATTAATACTCCCATCTTACAAAAGCCTGGATGATCTTATACAACATTATTTAAGAGGGGGTCAGTCTGTATCTTCAGATCCATTGTCTATGCCCTAGACAACTTCCTGAGACTAATAAATGCAAAGTTTAAAACTTTGATCTTCAAGGCTGCTTAAATTTGAGATTAATTTTGTGACTAGGTGATGATTTTTTTTTAGGAGAAAAGTCTTTTTGAAACACAGACCATTTAATGAGGGAGCAAGAATTAGACTGTAGGTGATCAGTCACAGTGCTTGACAACTGAATTATAAAGATTAATTCTCCAGTAATGTTGGTGAGGCACTTCTGAGAAACTTCCTGAAAGAAATTAATTCACTGAGTCACTGAAGGTTCCTGAATGGTGAATACATAGAAACAGTCTGTTTTGTAAAGCTAACTTGATGCACTCCAAAGAGCTGATTCATTCTGAGAGGTTCTTTCATGAAACATCTTCTCTTGTCTTTTTGTCCTTCTTTTTTTTTTAAGACAAAAAGTCCTTTCACCCCTCTTGAGAATTGATTATTTCTGCTTTTCAAGTATCCACGTGCTCTCTCCCAGGAGACTTGTCTCAGCCAGCCATGAAATCAGTACCTCCCAGGAAGACACAATGCAAGCTTATTACTGCTTACATCATTCTTGACATAATGATCCCTACGTCTGAAGTGGAAACTCAGATTCAAGTTCACTCTATTGTCTGATTTCTTTTAGTCCAAATTACTTGCATTTAGTGTCTTTTATATCTGGAACTTTTTAGTCCAGATTACTCAGATACTAAATTTAAATGACAACTAACACCAAATTAATAGATAGTGATGTACTTGGATGCCTGTAATATCAGTTCTCCAATCACCTTGTGATGACATGCAGGTAATTCTCCCCAATGCCGTTGCTCTTGTCTTTTGTCTGTCTGCTGATTTATGTTTCATTTGTCACTGACACATCTCAGTGTGCTCTTGTTTGCTCTTCCAACTGTTGCAGCCACTGCGAGTCCTGTTTATGTCCTTTTAAAAGCACCAGCTCCTTTACACATTGCTTTCTAAAGACTGGTCTATACTTAACAAAAGTCTGAGGAGCAACCTGGCTTTTTTGAGATGACCAAGGTAAGCTGGGTGACCTTAACATGCCACGTGTTTAGCTGGGACTGCCATCTGAAAAGACCAGTGCTCCTAAGCCAATTCTCAGAGCTGGGAATTTATAGCTGAAAGAGAAGTTGTTACTTGCTGTACTTAAGGGAAAAAAAAAAAAAAAGACAATAATATTGCAAAACACTTACAGAAGTATCAAGTACATTATAAATAGCATGAGAAGACCTCAGAGATGCCACTGCAGCCTGTATATCCATGACATAAACAAATGAACAAGAGGAATGCTGTGAACCTGGCCCTTGTAGACTGTGGAAACTGGAGATTATTCTTCATATTCAGCTTTTTTTTTTTTTTTTTCCCTCAGTTTACTGCCTTTTTAGCACTTTTCCTCAGTAACTACAGCTTATTCTGGACATCTGACAAGACTGCTCCTGATAGGACAGTTTCCCGACATTTCTGCCTGTGTCTGGTTCATATCCCCATCCCATATGATTCTTTCATCTAATTGCTATGGTGTGCAGAAGACAGATAGCTCAGAAAAAGTGAAAATGTTTGGCCCAGGAATTCAAACAGTTTCTGACATTACTGCAGCAGCCAGTATTAGCAGCTCTGAGAGGCTGATCTGACCTTAGTTGCAAAGAAACATCTTGCAGACAGCTACATGAGAAAATGCCTTCTAACTTCCTTGTACCTTTCCAACAGAATGAGGAAGACATTATTATAAAGATAAATGCATAAAGAACTGGTGCATTTGGTCTAGAATTTGATACCACAGAGATCAGGAACTGTGTGAATCTTCCAACTGAACTAACATGCTAAGTAATTTCTACCACCGGAGGTTCAGGGGTCACTGAGTAGACAAGACAAAATCATGAACAAGACTTACAAAACTATTTCACAAAACAAGAGCAATTTTCATTGTTTTTTTCACTGCTATAAAGCCAACAGGCAATTTTCCACTGCATGCATTGTACCTTTTCTGTGCCTCATGCTGCAAAACTCACTATTAGGACACAGGTAATGGCCTGGTAGTCTTTCTACACTGCTTGAGTTGCAGTTTTCTGCATTGCTTCAGTTGCACTGGGAACTTGGAGTTGTGTGACAAAAGGAGCTAGTGTCTTCACTTTAAATGCCAGTGCATAAATTGGACATCACCCCAGCAAAAGACCATGTCTGAACACACTCCAGCTGGTGACACACAGCTCTGCCAAGTCAGCCCAGGTTTGCCTCACACAATTTAGCACTTGTTGATGGTTGCAGTGGAGCAGAGCTTGGTGGAGACCATGCTTTCCTGATAATCCTCTGGCAATATCCACTAGTGCCTGTGGCCCGCCGTATGCTCCTTTTGCTGCTCCTGGATCCAGCATGAGCCCACAGCCATTTGGGGGAGATGATGCACCTTTTCATGGAGCTAAAAGCGGCCATCTGTGAAGCAGGCAGAAGAAATCCTTAACTCAGTGTTGTTGCCAGCACTCATATGATAAAAGCACAGTTTCAGCTGCCTGTCTTTCTGTTGTAACATCACAATAAAACATGTCAGGCCTGGAAGATGTTTCACAAAGCTCTGGAAAGGCTCATGAATACCTCCACTTTGGGTCTTCTGAACCTTTGTGTGATGCTGCCTCTCTTCAGAAGCCCAGTCAGTCACATTTGACACCCTACCTTGCCTTTTTTGTCTTTTGGGGAATGCACTTATAGCTCTGTTGCTTTAGTTCACTACTTCAAACAAAATCTTTGTCTAATTATTGACCTGAAATAGAAATGTTTCTTCCCCAGCTGGGTGAAACAGAAATACAGACTGGGGAATGACTGCAAGCACATTGCATTTCTCCTTTTTATATATATGTATAATCTATTTTTAATTCATATTTTCACCCAAGTTAGCTGACACTATGTAAATTAGGCTGTTGATTTCAGAGGCATTCCTTTACTGAGTGTGATGCTTTGTGAAATTGTCAGCTAAGCATTAATCATCATTTAACCTGTCATTTTGTCTGTGTCTGACATATATTAAACTGTACCTCAGGATATACACATCTGGCTGTGACAGTCATTTGTTAATTGAATGTGACTTTTAATGAACTTCTCACCCACCAGGCTATTCCAGGGATTTATCAACAACTGTATTTGTTATAAGTGCTTCTATAATTTTTGAAAGTGAGCATCGAGCAAGTGTCATGATTTCATGGCAGCTGCTGCCATGTCTTGCCCATTAATCCCCACAGGCATGAGATCCACCAAAGTTATGCCTGACTTTGTAAATGCAGGTTCCTAATGGCAGGTGTTTTATGGCCACTCTCAAATGTATCTCCTGAACACGGCCATGCATCACACCAGCCATTTCAGCAAGGAGCCCGCTGAGTGGCAGTGTCACCAGCCAGACTGGGCTTCCTTCTTCTCCATCCTTTGGAGAGCATGACATGGTGCATGAGATGTTGGTGAGGCTGCCCACGTGCCTTTGTTCCCCATGGCCGTGACTTGGGAGCAGCTCACTTTCCCTTGGACACCAGAAACATGCTTCAAAGGGTAGCACAATTTTTTCGTACAAAAGAAGTGAGGATGACCAAAATGGTAGGCCACCAATCCACTGTGTGCATATCTGGGATGCAAAAAAACAACTTTATAGTGGGAAAAACCCTTTCTTTATTCTTTTGGTTCTGTTTATAATAGGGATTTGTTTGTAACAACTAGTTCAAGAGATGCTTCTTTCTTTATCTCAATTTCTGATTGCCATTGTATATATTTCTTTGGAAGAAGTGGAGATCAAACACAGAACAGGATGAGAGAAGCTTTGGAAATTAGCTATGTATACAGAGACTTGGCAAAAGCATTAACAGATGCAAAATAAAAAAAAAAAAAAGAAAGAGAAAATAATCTAAATGAAGGCAACACACAATACGAATATGAAAAGAAAACAGTTTGGAAATGGAAATACAGCACACTTAGAAATAATGTAGACTCTTTCTAGGCCTGGCATGATTCATGCAGTGCCAGCAAACAGGCTGTACATTTTGCATCAGTATCTATGTTTCAATACAATTTTGTAACCAGGCTATTTAAATCCTCTAAGGCTTTTATGAATTTATGTCTGAGCCTGGACATGAGGAGGGGCAGGAGGCAGGAGCTGGATATCTGCAAGGCACATCTCACATGCAACCTGTCAGGGCCAACTCCGGGCTGAAAAAGCATCTCTGTTCAAACCCTGGCTTTGTCATCCTAATAAAAACACGCATTTCAGCTGCATATCCTCTGGGCAATTTAATCTCCTCCCTTGCCCTTAGAGTGCTTTAACTCAAAGTGCATTTAGAGCTGTCAGCTCTGTTTGAGGTCGCAGCAAGACGTGATGCTTAATGCTGGATCACAGGTGACAGGATGTCTGTGCGTGGAAGTTTCCATGTGTTTGGATGCATGCATGTAATCAATCTCATGAATCAGAAGCTTGATTTTTGCTTCACAGTTGCTTTCAATTTCTGTGGAGTTCACTCATGCTTTGTGCTAATTCAGAGGCCGGTTGCTGAAGGCTGGCATGCTGGAGGCCCTGTCCTGCTTTTGATCAGTGTGAGGGTATACTGGCAACGAGAACAAGATACTGTCATTTAGAGTAAATGCATTTAGAGTAAATGCTATGCAAACTAGAGAGGGCTTCATGCAGTGCTCATGCTGCAGATATTTTAATGGAAATATTGGTAAATAAGTAAACAAAAACCCTAGCATTCTTAGTCACCTTTCCCAACTAACACTCTCTCTGAGTAGATTTCTGAATGTCTCCAGAGTCTGAACTGTCCTCAATAAAAGACCACAAATATTAAAGCTGCAAGAAGCTGAGACATAGATGATGCATTTGCTTTTCTGTTTCTGTACCCTATTATAAGCCTTGCTGTTTTGGGTCATTTATTAGAGGCCTCATATATATAAAGAATGATGAATCTCAATTTTTGTGTTTAATTGCACCTGATAAATATTTCTGCCATAATTTGCACCTTTTTTACCCATTTATGATTTTTGTTTCTACTTTATTCTCTGATCATATGAGCAAAGTATCATTTAATAATGTGTGGCATAGAACAGGTACTTCTTTTTATTTGTTTCAAACACACTGCCGAAGGATTTCATTCAGTGACTCTTTTCTTGTTTTGTGAGACAGAAGTTGGGTCTGGGTGACTTTCTCTAATGTCCTGTGATGGGCCTTTAAATAATTATTAATCCTTTTAGTCTCAAGGTAGTTGAGACTCCTTGTAAAGGTCTTCACAGTTCTTTCCAGAAAGACCTAGACAGAAGTACTAATGGAATTTAAAAGTCTATATAAAGTGGATCATTTACATTTGAAGGAGCTTGATGAAGCCTCCAGGAGATAGGAAGAGGCACAGCTTCCTCATAAAAATTATACAATAGAATCATCCAATAGGATCACAGAATCCTTTGGGTTGGAAAAGACCTTTGAGATCACTGAGTCAGCCATTGACCCAGCCCTGCCAAGTGCGCCACTAAACCGTGTCCCCGAGCATCACATCTACACATCTTTTAAGCACTTCCAAGGAATGGGGACACAGCCACTTCCCTGGGCAGCTTCTTCCAATGCTGAACAACCCTTTTGGTGAAGGCAGTTTTCCTGATATCCAGTCTAAATCTCCCTGGTGCAGCTTGAAACCATTTCCTCTCACCCTACTGCTTGTTATCTGGGTGAACAGATCAAACTCCACCTGCCTACACCCTCCTTTCAGGCACTTGTAGAGAGTGATAAGGTCTCCCTCTAGAGCGTCCTTTTCTCCAGGCAAAACAACTCCAGTGCCTTCAGCTGCTCCTCATAGGACTTGTGCTCCAGATCTATACCAGCTCCACTGCCCTTCTCTGGACAGGCTCCAGCACCTCAATGTCTTCCTTGTAGTGAGGGGCCCAAAACTGAGCACAGAATTTTAGGTGTGGCCTCACCAGTGCTGAGTACAGGGAGACAATCACTGTCCTGGTGTTGCTGGCCACACTATTGCTGATACAGGCCAGGATGGTGTTAGTTCAGAGTTATTCTAAGTGATCCAAGTGATACTATTGTTTAGGTTATTTTTAAGTGGATTGTCTCAAATACAAATACCCTCTGGAGCCCTTCTCAAGATTTTGTACCTGTCTATTTGGCTGAGTTCCAAAAGTATTTGAATGGCAAAATTACCTCAAACTTAGTGGGACAGTTGTTCAATACCTGATCCTAATCCTCCAGATATTTAAAAATATAGAAACTGCACAATGTTACAACGTGAAAAATTTCTCAGCAAGACTTACAAATACAAAATTTCTTTTTCAAGACATTGATTTTGCTACAAGAAAGGAGAAAATAAAATAAAGAAATAACACTTGATAATAAAGGCATTAAAGACAAACCCAGTTGTGGCTCTAAGGAAGCTCCACATTTCTGTCAAGCCATGCCCACAGCAGAGAATAAGTTGATCCCAGCTTATTCAAAGCAGCTTTCCACTACTGAACACCACTAAGGTCTCTGATTCACTTCTTTGCAAAAAGGATTTTTCTCTCAGTGCTACACTGGGAGCATGCACATCCCTGAAGAACTCGTTGTCATGGAGTAATCATCTCCCTCATAGGCATCAGTGGCTCCTCCAGGCGTTGGTGCTGGATCTGGTTCAGAGCAGGTGTCTGAAGTGTTCCACTCCAAACCCCACACATGAAATCCCACCTGCACATGCCCTGTGCCAGCTGCATCAGGAAACGTGAGGAGCATCTCCTGCTACTTCACAACTCCTACAACTGCCTCAATCTTGTAAAATCAGGATGGATTTTCCCTCAGAAGACATACAGGTGGGCTAGAAGGATGTCAAGGACTTCACAATGCCAAGTTAAATGCAGAACAGGGCCTTGGGCACTAATACCTGAGTATTCTCCTTAGCTCAGGTGTTCTCATACAAACAAAGCCCTGAAGGTGACCAGCACACTGAATTTCAGTTTCTGCTGGAAAAAGGAGCTGCTGAATGTAAATCTATAGTATAAATACTATCTTTGTGAGAGAATAACTATGGGATCATTCTTCTGGATAAACCTTCCTTATAACACGGAAAAGGAAATACACCTAGCAGTTATTTTTGTCGTTAAGCTAAAAATAGTAGTCATAAGAGGGTTTTTTGAGAAATCAAACCATCTGCCCAAATAATGAAATAAATGGCAAAGAGACTAATCATTAAAGGAGATACAGCAAATTATATTCTAAGAAAAATATTTTAGAGGGAGTATTGGCAGGACTCCAAACTACAGCTCTTGTTCTTTAAGAGGACATTTGGAAAGATCTTATAAAAATGCAACATAATCAACCAATTCTAAGCCATCACCTGAATTATTTGGTGTTTAAAGTTCCCACTGTAAATAGGATTACTTTAACAACATGGCTTAAATTATGTTAAAAATAGATCCTAAGTATTCTAGGTCATGCCAAAAATATGTAAGAAGTAAAACCAAGGGATTTTAGGTTCATGAAAGCCAACCTCATTTTCAAAATGGAATAAGATTCTAATCCTCTGTTTCTTTTTATTTGTTAGCATAAATAAATATGATTAAAAGCTTGACATGGTTTGTAATTTAAGCACTGAAAAACACAGGTAAGACACCCATCTTTGTCTGCATTTGTCCAGTTCTCAGAATACAAATGGAAAGTTTCTGAGTTAAATGGAAAACCTCTGTGCAGATTTCCCTTTCATTTGGCTCTGATTGGATCTAGGGAAACAGCTGGATGAAGTCTCATATATATATATGTATATGTATATATATATATATAGTAGTGTGATTTTTTCAGAACAGTTTGAAGTGATTTCAAAATAGATAGAGTCCTTTTGGTGCAATTTAAAAAAACCCAAATCAACAAATCTATGCTATGCTTAAAATGTCTGGATCTTTTAAAAAGCTTTCAAAGCCAGTTTTGTATAATGTGGTAGAACATGCCTGAAGATGTTAATTTTGTGTTTCCACTGAAACTCAGTCTTTAAGATAGAGAATTTGCAGGATTCTTCACCATTTTAGGCGGAAAATGGCAAAGGCTGCTGATTTCAGGCCAAGGTTGGATTTTTCCAAACTCCTGCATGAAGGCATGTCCCAGGGGCCAGCAGCCTTGACAGAGGCGTGCAGCTGCACCACGGCCTCTCCCTGTGCGACGTAACAAGGCTCGGAGCCAAAAAAGGTCACATATAGCTACACCCAGGTGCCAACTTTTTGTCACACACTCGCTGCTTGCGTCGGGCAGGAGTGGGAGGATGTCCTGTGTCATTTTGCTGGTGCAGTTTGAGGGACTGCAGCCAAAACAAGGGGAAAGAAAAGGGAGTAAAGTCAGCAAGGCTCCAGGTAAGAGCTGTTTTCCGTATTGTTTTTAGGGCACCGGCACCTGCTCTTTCCCCCGACATCAGTTTGCAGCAGGACAGCCCTGTGCGCTGTGCGGGTTACGGGGGACCCTGGGCAGGGGCGTCCCTCCAGGGGAGAGGGTGTCCCAGCCAGCTCCCCTCTCCCGGCCGCTCTCAGCGGCATCCTGAGCCAGCCCTCGCTCGGTATTTCGGGGAATGGTGCCCCACACCCGCCACCTCCAGGCCTGGCAGTCCCTGGGGCTTGGCCCCCCCGCGCTGCTCCCCGCCGGGACGGGCTGCGGGGACGGGCGCGCCGGGGGGGCGGGCACGCCATCCATCCCGCCGCCTCCCGGCACGGCATCCCGGCACGGCATCCATCCCGCCGCC
>VWYP01013445.1:0-30285 GCA_013400435.1 Pycnonotus jocosus
GAGAGCGCACCGCGGCACTACAGAAGGACATAATTCATAAAACATATATAAATCTTTCTAAAAATAAATGCTTTCCTTGCTCAGAAAAGGACAAGAGATTTCTGACAGAAGACAGCAAAGAGGAATAGTTCCTTTGGAGGAACTTCTTGAAAATTGTTTCCAATTTTCTGCAAGTATAGGTCTTCCATTCTATTCTGTTACTGTAAAAGAAGTGTCATTTTCTACAAGATCAAGGACAAGATTTGTGTTGCAGTCCTCAACAGTGCTACAGTAAGAGTAATTTGGTATATTTCTTATGGTATGTATTTCAAAATATGATATTCAACCATGTGCTGGACTGTTTCAGATTCCAAGTAATTAACTCTCCTATAAATAAAATAGCCCAATAAATAAAGTAGTCGAACCTCACATCAATTTAGTCAATGGTTTGTAAAGTTATTTTGAAAGTAGTGTACTAGCAACAATTTGTTGCCTGGAAAGAGCTCTCCTGGCAATATGTCTCTTCATGAGCACTGGTATGGAACTAGTAAATTTGTATTTCAGTGCATAGACATTGTTTAATCAGATTTGTCAGGCTTTATACTGGTGTCTGTATTCTGGTGTCTATACTCTATAACCCAAGTTATTTCAGTCCTATCATTGTTTTTTTTCTTAAGGTTTAGGTTTTTTTCTTCAGTAAATGGATCCTCAGCCTGTGAGTTTAAGATTTAAACATAGAACATAATTTCATATGCTAGGGTATCTGACTTCAACAATCACTGTTAGCTTGTATTAAATAATAGTATATGAATACTCCTATACATTTGAATATTTTGTCTTCAGAGACTTCAGATGTTAAAGTAACAAAAGCAAAGGAGAAATACTTAGAAGCAAACAATCAATAAGAACTAATTTACAAAAGATATTTATCCTCAACATTCCAGCAGGACAATTTACCCCAAAATATTAGCAAGCTGAGGAACAACATCACTAGCAATTTCCTAGGCAAACCTGCTTATTCTGGAGGTGAGTATTTATGGGCTTTTTTTGAGTGACAGTGGGAGCTTAAAATTGAGATTTTCCCACATCCTCTCTTCTTAAAAAATAATCTGGTTTTAGAGCAGCAATGCTACTACTGTTTTTTTTTTTCTCTTTGGGATCCACAGTCTTAATGTTACAGATTTTATTTGAGTTTAGATGTTAACATAATTCTACTTTTCAAAAATAATGTGTATGGAACTGTTACTGGTTATAAATGACCTTCTCAGAAAATTTACTGAAGTATGTAAAATTGTTTTAAATTCTCAAAGTACTTGACCGATGTGTGATGTCAAGATATGCTTAAGATCTTTCAGACCTGCAGACACAAGGTGGTAGTATCAGCCTTTAGTAGTAATTGTTTAGGGTGTCATTGCTTTTAGCTAATAGCCTTTGTTTCCTTTCCATTCCAAACAAGGGCTGGAGAAAATCCCTTGATTTCGATCCTGCTGACATTCAGTGTATATCTTGAACTACTGATGCATCAATGGAGTGCAAAACTGGTAAATTACAGAAATGCAAGTGAAATCAAAGTAAGGACCTTCATCTCTCCCAGCAAGCCAGAGAAATTGTGTATTTTTTCTGGTTTGTCACATTTCTTCATAAATTCTTAGAATATTGAAGAGAAGAGTGAAAAATAAGGCATTTCAGACAAACAGATTACCTTTAAAAGACTATGTTTGTCATGAAATATGAATCCCATATTTCTAGCATTCTGACAAATGATCAAGTCATGGATAATTTGTTAGGAAGCTGCAGACATTTTATTCTGTAAAATTCTTCTCAGAAAGAACAGGGATCCTGAATGGTAGATTTTGTTAACTAACCCCTTATCTTTTGCTGACCATCTTCTTAAGGGAATAAAAACCCAGATTTTTTTATGAATGTAGTAAACAAATATACTAAGTAAGAATCTGCTATTTAGCACTTATCCTTTTTTTCAGGAAATATGTTAGCATGCTTTGAAAATAATTCTCTAAAATTCTATGCCATTATACTCTACTTTTAAGTAAGATTCAAGATCAAGGCATAGGCTTGACATTTAACTGGTTGTTCTGAGGGATTGTCTGTAGTATGGTATTGCATTTATGCAGGCACACCAAATTGTGGCAGCCCATCCCAGAAATCACTCAATACTCTTTTACTACCTCTAAGAAACATCAGGATTGCAGGATAGTGATTTTTTTTCTTCCACCAGTTTGTTGTGGTGGTTGCTCTTTCACCTCATCTCCTCAGCTCCAATATACCAAAATACCAACACACTGCAGAAAGTTCCATTCTTTTTCAATTGAAACTTGTAGAGGAGGAAATGGTCAAATCTTGGTTAAAATAATAGGATGGTGGAATAGTCAGCTGGATCACGTTGCTTTGGACTCTGAAGTCAGGTTTTGGGCATTCCTAAGAATGAAGACTTCACAACCTCTGTGGACAGAACTTATTCCAGTGTTCTACCACTTTCTCAGGGAAAAAAAATGTCTTCCTTATTTTTCAATGATATTTCCAGTTTTTCAATTTTCTGTTCATTGCTTCTTGTCCTGCCACCAGTGAGAAGAGTCTGTGTCTCTTCTTTACTCACACCATCAGGTATTAATACATTTGGATATGATTTCAGAAAATCTTTTCTGGTCCATGCTGAAGACTTCCAGATCTTCCAGCCTCTCCTCGCAGAGGTGCGACAGGTTACAGAAGGTACTTTATGAAAATCAGAGGTTTTTGTTTTTGTTTTTTTTTTCCCAACAGGGCCTTATCCCATGCATTTCTTCCAAGCAGCTTCCTAAACAGATCTGCTTTCCTGAAGTCCAGAACTGAAATTCTCTCCTTTGCCTCACTGACTCCTATTCAGACATCAACACTGCAGCCAAAGCTGCTCCCAAATTCCTCATCTTTAGACAGTTCTTTGTTGATACAGTTTTTGCTTTTCACACTTGAAATACTGTGACTGGCAATAGATTTTGTTATAGTGAAGGTCTTTTATGCTAAACTCATCTTTCAGCATTGAAATGCTTTTAGCAATCTGAGTTTATACAAAGATACATAGTCTAATAAATACTATGCAAAAGAAGCTTAACTTGTTTGTATTTCAATTATTTTTCCATGAATTTTTGATGCAGATTATGTTTAGTCAGCCACTCCCAGCGTATGTGTGTGTGTGTGTAACATGATACTATGGCATAATTTATTTTCTGGAATGAGTTTTTGATTTCTTCATTACTAATATGACAAGGTGTGCTGGTTTTGTCTGGGGTAGAGTAAATTTTCTTCCTAGGGGCTGCTGTGGGGCTGTGCCTTGGATTTGTGCTGAACACAGGGTTGACAGAGATGTTTTTGTTGTTGCTAAGAACTTACAGAGGCAAGGCCCCTTCTGCTTTTTGTACTGTTGGACTGGTAAGGAGGTGGGGGTGCTTGGGAGGCTGAGAGAAGATACAGCCCAGCCAGGTGACCCCAGCTGACCAAAGGGATATTCTAGACCTTGTGGCATCATGCTCAGTATAGAAAAGGGGGCAAAGAAAGAAGAAGTGGGGGCAGTTCAGAGTGGTTATGCTTGTCTTCCCAAGTCACCATTACACATCATGTCCTCTCCTGGGGATGCTCTACACCTGCCTGCCTATAGAAAGCAGTGAATTAATTGCTTTTTTCTTTGCTTACACCCACGGCTTTTGCTTTTCCTACTGAACTGGTTTTGTCTTGATCCGTGAGCTTTCTAGCTTTTTTAACCTCCTGGTTTTTATCACCAATTCCACTGATAGGGGAGTGAAATGCATGGTGCTTCCCTGTTGGCTGGGGTTGAACCATTAGAGAAGGCTACAAATGAGAAGTGCCAGGTTCCCCTAAATGAATGTTATGAGTCTCAAAGATGGATTATCTGTGACAGGATGATTGAGGAATAGTCAGAGAATGGCTGAATAAGAATAGCTCCTGGAAAATCAGCCCATCAGTTGACTGAGTTTTAATTAGGAATCATGAGTATTTTCTCTAGAACTTTGTTTGAACTATTTATAACTTGTATGACTTAATTCAATTAGATAAGAATTAGGAAAAATTCTTATTTATCTCTAGGTTAATTTTAGTTTAATTAGAGATGAATTATGAGTATTAGAATGGTCTAGGCTGTCCTCTGATTTAGGGTCTGAAAAAGACTTGGATTTGAATATTATAGTATTCCAATAGTTATGGTGGAACCTCATTTCTTAAGTAGAGAAATTCTGCTGTTGGATGGTGGTTTTTTGCATTCCCACTGTGTAGGCTAAAACTAGATTTTAAGATGCTCCCAAAATAAAACTGGAATGCTGATAAGTGTGAGAGATAGACATTCTAAAACAGTGAGAGTTAGAAATTCTAGAACACTGTGGAGATTTGGAGATCTAGGTGTCCTTGGGTTCCACATCCAAACCTTTTGATTTAAACCATTTGTGAGCAAAGGAAATCTATCACAGCTCCAGCTTGCAGCACTAATAGTGTGAGATGAAAGAAATGCTAAGATTATAGACAGACATTATTTTTCACCATTCAGGCTTAAATGAATCAATACTTTGTTCTTAAATTGTATTTTCACTATAAGAGAGAGACTGCCAACTTTCATCAGTTGCATTAATACTAAGTGCTCCCAAATTTCAGAATGAAATAATTATGTTAGAGTAATGTATGATTGAAAATAGTTACAGTTATATTGATTTACACTGTAGATATGAGAATGGAATTTGCAAGCTTGGCAGGTTTGTAAAATAGAGCCTTTTAATAAATCTAAAAATATTAGTTATACTGTAAAGTTCAGCATTTAAATATTCCATATGGCATTTAGCTATTAAAGAAACAGAATCACTAGCAGTTTAAAAATTATCTGATTCTATCAAGATATATTTCTCTAAATGTAGGAATATATTTCTAGGATAAAATTAGAAACAGTTAAATGATTTACTTTAAATCTGGATGTAGCAAGTATATTGAATGTGAAAAGAAAAATTAAATCATGAATCCTGGAATATGTGTGCCTGCATGAGTAGATTGGATATGGACATAGTAAAGTGGGGCCACATCTGGACTGCAGTTTCCAACACCATTATTTTCTCATGTAAGAGAAATGTTTTTGACATTAAAAAATTGACCCAAAGAGGTTTGTGTTTTTTTTTTTTTTTCTTCACCTTCCCTAATCATCTTCATTTCTTATCCCATTGTATGAAAAGGTATATGTTCTGGAGTTTCAGGGTTTGTGGTAGTTTTGTTTTGCTTTTTTTAACATTAAATTTCAATTGGGTCTCAGTGTACAGTTACTTCACTTCTGCTTCATTATTTGGCTATCTCATGCTCTGGGTGGCATAAATCTAAGATCAAGATTTTCCAGTACTGACATTTCAGATGTTTAGGGAGATAATGAATCTGTATTTAATTTAATTTAATCTACACCTCTTGTATCATTGCGTTATAAATTTATTATGCTTACCCATGAGAGGAATGGTGCACTGTAGTTCTTGTTCTCATAAATGCTATTTATTCTTTAGCTTCACATATAACATCCTTTGTGCAGCCCTTGAAAGGGAGATTTGCTTATGGAAAGACATCTCATGATAATTCCACAGTGCCTGGCCTGATGGTTTCAGATTCAGCAGAGGGAAAGTATTCTAAGGCTAAAATTCAGAGATCAGAGAAGTAAATATATGAATTGTAAATGAACTGCATCGCTATTCAAGGTCACTGTAAGGGTTTTAAGTACAAAACCCAATATTTCTTTGTTCAAAATAAATAGCTTCAAATCAGATATCATACCATTTTTAAAGGGGAATAGTCAAATGTTTACGTCTTTGCTATATTCTGTAGCTTCACTGATTTTCCATACTTAATAAGCAAGGGAAATGATAGAATTTTATTAATATTATTGTAGTATATGCACAATGAACACATTATTTCTCTTTCATTGATAAGGTAAGAAGGGTTCAATTCATCAATAGAGGTAAGGTATATTAAAGAGACGAAGTCTTGATTATGTGCAACTTTTCCAAAACTTCAATCCCTCTTCCCATAGCAGGAGGTTAGCTTCTCTTATGGTTTTATTCACAGATCTATTATGTGTTCCTTCATTATTAAAAGCACAGTTGGATGCAAGTTTAAATGCAGGAATATTTCTGTGTCTTACTTGCTGTTGTCTCTTTATTTTATGCAATCATAGAATGGCTTGAGTTGGAAGGGATCTTAAAGATCTTCTCACAATCCCCCTGCCATGGGCAGGGACATATTTCACTATCCCAGGTTGCTCAGAGCCCCATCCAGCCTGGCCTTGAACACTGCCAGGGATGGGACATGCACAACCTCTCTCAGAAACAAGTACCAGGGCATCACCAGTTCTTTACTCACAGTAAAGAAATTCTTCCTAATATCGAACCTAAATCTACTCTCTTTCAGTTTGAAGCCATTCCTCCTTGTCCAGGAATGTCCCAGGAATCATTGTCACTCCAGACCCTTGTACATAGTTTCCATCTTTCCTGTGGGCTCCTTTCAGGTACTGGAAGGCACCAAGTAGGTGATCCCAAGCCTTCTCTGTTGAAGGCTGAACAATCCCAATTCCCTCAGCCTTTCCTCCCAGCAGAGCTGCCCCATCCCTCTGATCCCCTTGGTGCCTCCTCTGGCCTGGCTCCAGCAGCTCCCTGTCCTTGCTGTGCTGGGAGCCCAGAGCTGGATGCAGCCCTGCAGGTGGGGTCTCAGCAGAGGGGGCAGAGGGGCAGAATCCCCTCCCTGCCCTGCTGCCCACGGGGCTCTGGATGCAGCCCAGCACACGGGGGGTTCCGGGCTCCCAGCACACATTATAAGTTTTAAAATACTTCTAATAGATATAGTAAATATTGAGAAATCAAAGCTATGTTAGATGGATAAACAAACACATGTCTGGGTTTCTTCCTGAGAATAGACAAGTTGTTTTAAAAAATGCCAGTCATATTCCTGATTTCCAATAATTCCAAGTCATAGTAGAGTACATTCTTCTAATGGGTAAGATAGAAGAGAAAATTAACTAAGCATCCCTCATTAGCTGTCTTATTTTAAAAATAGTGGGAAAGCACAGGAAAAATTATAATTTTAGATGGCTTATCCATTTGGTGTTTTCTCATAATGTCCACTCTCTTATAGATAAGGAAAAATCAGATCCTCTGCATATGAACAGAGATTTTAAGTGCTTGTTATCATTCTGCCCAAGAGGTATGAACAGGAGGTAAAGAGGTTTAGGTTTATGTACAGTGTGATTATTTAACACACAGACAAGTATTGAACAACTTCACAATATAGCTATAATGTGGAAAAAATCCTATTTGGTAATTTAAGAATAATATCTATTTTGCTGTCAAGTAGTACTATAAGCATTAGAAAGGTAAATGTGGAATGGAGCAGAACAGAAAATATAGATGGCATGAATTTTTTCTGGCAAAGTGAGACTTGAGTGGAGACCTCCAGGATACCTGAGACCATCTAAGCCCAATTCCTGTGTATCTTTTACGATAGCAGACTCAAGAAATTCTTACATATATTTATTTCCCTGTAGAGGCAACCTTAAAACCCTGTCAAACAATTGGCAGAATAGCAGTCTTCACTGCATGGTCTTTTTTATCCAAACAAGAAATTTTGAGTTCTAATAAAACCCTCATGACCCTGTCAGCCCTGCTTAACCTCCATTAGAGACTTCAATTTGGCTGTCTGTCTTCTCTGAAGTCTAAAAGCTGTTACTTGGCTGTCATAAACTGGGATGGCTGATGGTCATGGCTATTGCAGTGGATAAAGACTGGAGCTGAGAGGTGAGGAAAATTAGAAAAACTCTGCTTCTTGCTCTTTTTGTGCTGTTCTCTATAGTAAAGATGGAGTTGAGCTTTTCCATATGTTGCTAATCTGTCAATTTTCATATGTATCCATATGAAGACATTTAAGAAATAAAAGATGATTCAAAAAAAATCAGTTACAGTTCTTCAAAACCTCAGGTTACTATTGAAAATATACAGATATATTCCCCTCTTTTTTTTTATAATAGCATGTCCAAATTATCTGATATTTTTGAAGGGAAAGAATGTAATGAAAAGCAGGTAATAACTTTCTGAAAAGTGCAACAGGAATAAAGAATTTAAGTGATTTCAGTGAATTCAGGCAAACTAGTTCTAATTACGTGCATTCCGTTTGAAATTCAAATGTGAAAAACACAGGAAATCAGGAGTATATTTTGGAATGTATTTGGTACACTAGAGAAGAATGAATAAAATCCTCTCTGAGGTAAATGATTGCTAAAATATTAACCAGAGTGAAAAGTACATAACTTTCAGGCAAAAAAAAACACCCCTCCCCTTGACTCCTCTCCCTTTTGAAACCTTTTAAATTTTTTAGGTCATTATATTAGAAATTATGTGGGTAAAAGAAACACCTCTCAATGTTTTAAATTCGGTTTGTAGTTCTAACACAAAGATACAAAGAATGAAAAAAAAAAAAAAGCTTGCATGAACGATTTTAGGAAATTTCAGAAATTGCATTGAAAAACGATGAGAAAACACTCAACCTTCCTCTTGGTGCACAAGAAGATTTCTTGTTTCATTTTCCCCTTTGGTATCAGCAGTGGTGTGGCAGCAGGACCAGGGCAGTGACCGTCTCCTGTGCTGGGCACCAGTGAGGCCACACCCCAAATCCTGCCTTCAGTGTGGGGCTCCTCATTAAGGGAATGGCATGGAGGTGCTGGATCATGTCCAGAGAAGGGAACAGAGCTGGGGAAGGGTCTGGAGCACAGATCCGATGAGGAACAGCTGAGGGGAGCTCAGCCTGGAGACAAAGAGGCTCACAGGACCCTTATCACTCTGTACCCTGAGAGGAGGGTGGAGCCCGGTGGGGAGCAGTTTCTTCTCCCAAGGAGCAGCTAGGTAGGACAAGATAGCACAAGGGGAAACAGCCTTATGATACACCAGGGGGACTTTAGATTGGACATTAGGAATAATTTATTCAATCAAATGGTTTTCAAGCATTGGAACATGCAGCCCAGGGAAGAGGTGGATTCAATGTTCCTGGAGGTATTTCGAAGGCGTGTAGACATGGCACTGAGGGATGCTTAAAAGTGGGTTTGGCAGGGCTGGGTTAACAGTTAGACTCAATGATCTTAAAGGTCTTTCACAATCTAAACTATTTTATGATTCTTTAATTTTAAACAGAAATCTATTTCACTCTTTACTACTCTGCCCTTTGGGGGGATTGAATGTCCTGTCCACATCTCCTCATCTAGGAGAGAGGAGGGACATTACACTCACTTTATTTTCCAGGTGGAATGTCCCACCTCTCACTTTCTTAAAAACGAATGAAGTGTGAATTTCAGACTCGTTTTCTCTTTTAATGGTACACACAAGCTTTTCTTGCAGCGCCATAGGAAAATGTGGTGCTTTGAAAGTTTTGAAAGTGAATGTTGTTCTTTCTGGTATGTTCCTCATACTTGCACCATCACAACTTGGGGCATATGTACAATCCAGCAGCTCTAGTAGTACCTACTCACATAACTGAAGTATTCACTAAGTGCCTCCCAGCTTTCCAAGTAAACTGTAGAACCAGACACTAAAAGATAAATCAGGACAGTCAGTGGCCAGAAGATTTTTAAAGCAACTACTTTTCAGGGATTTATTAGCTTTCAGATCTTTCTAATCCTGGAAAAAGAGATGGAGAAAGAAAGGTTTTGAGCCAGTTTTGGCAGTAATCTAGTCTCATGTATCTATGGGGATAAAAAAGTTTTTGTTTTCGATGTGGGATTAAAACAAATTTGGTACCTCAAAACTCCATTATGCAGATACAGTTCTGATCCAGTCCCCTGAGAAGCAGATAGTGCAACATCTGTCTTTGTTTTTAAAGCACATCTTATTTTGAAACAAATAAATGAATTCTCATGGCCATTTCAGCTTTAGGAACCAGAAAGAGTTATAGTCTAGGCAAAACCTAAATTAACAGCTCAGCAGTAGCATCCATGCTCCTGCTTCAGACATGGCTGCTTTCTTTTGCTATTATTTACATTGTCTGCAGATACTTTAAAACAGGATAGTTGATGAGAGCTGTATTAGTCACTTTTACATCTTTGAAGCTGCTCACTGAAGAATAGGATATAAAAAAACCTTCCAGGGATATTTTAAGGGAAATATAACCTCTGTACTAAATGGTGATTCTGGTTTTGTTGTTCCCTCTTCTCCCAACATATTAAAGTTGTGCTCTAAAAACTTATCAAAGCAAGTACTTATCCTCTAACAGAGAAACATTAAATGTATTGAATCAGTGAACAGTGGCAGTTTGTCATTCACACAGCTTTGTATAAGATCTTTCTTAAATTATAAGCAGGAAAAACAATGTTTTTTATTGTACAGAATATAGCATAGCATTTTATTTTGTCTCAAGAAAAAAGTCATCATTTTTATGAGAGAGAACATGTGCCAAATTAGGTATATTATTTTTACTGAATCACTAATCATTGATTGTTCAAGTTTTCCTTTCATATTTTTGTTTAAATGTGATCTAAAATCAAAATAATATAGAGACAGTATTTTTATGCTAACATATACTTATTATTGCAATTAACTACTTGCTACTTCTTAATGGTGCTGAAAGCTTGCTTTTACAGTAAGCTTAAAAGTTCTTTTGTGGAGAATCTTGTCTTTCTACATAGCTGTGCTATTTTTATAGAAATATTCATTTTGAGACAGCTTTTTTTTTGTCTTGGTGTGTCTCAAGAATTCTACTTATGAGGTGTTGTATTAAGATACAGAATTCCAATGTCACATCTGACATTAATCCAAATTAAATAAATGGAGCTGAGTGAAGCAGCTGGCTAAATATAGGAATCTATACAATTGCAGACATTTTTAATAAAGATAATTTTTAAATGCAGCTATTGAAAGTTGTAAATTAAATTAATGTACATTAAGCATTGTAAAAAGATGGGAAAATTCTGGAAGGTTATCCAAAGTTGGTCTTTATTTAAGAGTTTTTTTCCTAAGACATTTTGTTGCTTCAAACATTTCCATAAATATTACAGTAAATTTTCTCTTTTGACCTTGTATGACATTGTGTAAGTTTTGCATGTAGTCACATTAAGAAAAAAACAAACCAAAATCAGCTAACCAAGCAACCCCAGCTTCTGCCTGTACTCATGAATGCCAGTCCATTAGATTGCTTTAATTGTTTTCCTTTGCATTTACTCTCCACTCAGGCTTGTTGTACTGTGGCTCCCCGCAAACCAGATATGACACTCCTGCACAGAATCACTGGTCACACATCATTTAGGAACTAATTCTCAGATAGGAGAAATAAACTGAAATCATGACAAAACAGAAAATTTTAAAACAATTTTGGAATGAGAATTTTGGGTGTGGATTTCTGCTGTAAGGATGTTGTCTTGGATCACTTGAAGGATAGAAAGTGGTTGTCATAGCAAACTGCTGCAATCTACTATCCTAGAACCTAAAATTAATCTACTTTATTCACTGGAGATTCTAATTATGATATTGCCAAAGATTATTTGGGTAAAGTGTCATTAAACATAAAATTTGATAGCACACACATTATTAGTAATAAAGTAAAATAAATATGTGAGAGGAGGAAGATCAGAATGCGTGTGCTGTCTGTGTGTCTGATATCTGCTGGCAGCTGCTCAAAGTGAAGCAAGATTCAATTTTAACTGCAGTATGTGTTTGAAGACAGCTAAAGGCATAACTCAAAACAACAGCAATAAGCAACATTATTATTATTACTAATATTATTGTTATTATTATTTTATTGTTAATGAAAATTCTTCAATACATAAAAATAACCAGAATGTGATATCTACATCCAGGTCAGGTTTTATAATTATAGATTCCATCACTAATACTTAAATTGATGAAATTTTATTGATTTTTCTTTTCTTTCCTCCTAGTCATAAGAGAATATTTTAAATATTTTGACGATATTTGGTAGTGTATTGAGTTGCAAACTAATTTAAATAGCCAACATGTGCAACCAGTGCGTAATAATTATTTTTTTTTTTAGGAAAAATTCCATAAATTGATGCTATGAAACTATTTTCTAGTTCTTGTGACACTGAATGAACTGTGTGGATGCACCTCTTTGCAGGTGATTTTTACCTGCAAAGCAAAATGATGCTTCCTGTCCCTGATCCTAATTATACACCCATTTCTTGAAAAATGTAATAGTAGGTATTGATCTCCTGGATATAAAAATATCCAGGATACAAATATAATGAAAAATAAGGAATTAAGAATGACAAGTGAACATAAAATGTATAAATGTTAATTTTAATAGACATAGCTTGGCTAAGAGAGTGATGATGATCAATACCTTGCAGTAGAAATTCTATTTTTGCTGTTTGCGAATAACGAATTGATTAATTATTAACCACGAAACAGACACAGCTTAGCATTTGATGTAATTAAGGGACAGACTCAATGAACTTGAGCTGGAATGCTCATTAAAAGTTAATTGAGCAATGTAAAGGTTTAGATTGTCCTGGAATCTGGACTTGTTATCAGAGGCTTTCTATACTGGATGCTTGTGGCCTGTAAGGACATAGAGCAGAACAGAAGTTTGGAATTTATAGCCCAGGGAAAAGTTTAACCTCAGGCATTAACTTTGAGTCTACTGATCTTGTTAAGAGTAATACATCTGTTATTTGTTAAAAAAAAAAAAAANAGCAAACATATTTTTCTGTGTCTGGCACTTAGACCTGAGAGAATTTGGTGGGTGCCTATTCCACCTGTATTTCATACTTGTCTCCAGTTACAGTGCAGCTCCTAAAACCACAAAGTGCATGGCATGACTCATCTGTGGAAATTTCATTTGATATCTGAGATCAATGGTGTATTTAATGCATCTAGGACCATAGATAACATCATTTTAATTAAAAATGCTACCAGAGTAATTACTTTTTAAGCATAAGGCCACAGATAAGAAAATGGAATGACACTTAAATTGGGTTTGTAAGAAAACGAATTTGCATTAAAAAGTAGCTATCAGCCATTTCAGTGCCAATGAGGGAGATCAAGGTTACAGATCTTTGCTCTGTATGTTGAGAAACCTGGCTTGTGAGAGCTGATATATTTGGGCTTTAAGGAAAATGAGATCTCAGTGATTTTTCTCATCTCAGTTTCAGTTTAATTAGTGTCATCACTCGGGGAAGCACTTGTTCCTTTCAAGGAATAGTGGACAAATGGCCCCTTAAAAAATCAGGGTAAAATGTCATGGCTCTGTAATTAAAACAAGCAGAGAGTCAAAACTGGGGGTGAAGGGACAGTTTAACTGATTACTGCAATTTTTATATTTTTTAGTCCAATATTAATCCGGTTAAAGTTTCAGTATTGTAAGGTTTGAAGGGATATAAAATGAGGAAGAAAGCACAGACAACTCTTCCTGATGTTTCATTACCACCTTTCCTATTCAAGATACCTTCTTTCCAAGTGGGAGTTGGCATCTTAGTAGCCCTAAAAATTGCTCTGGTTAAGTTTTTCTGTATTAAAAAAAAAATAATTTATTGCTCGGCTTATGTCTAATATTTCAAAGCAAGATTATAAACATAAGTTCTTATGAGGGCACTAGACAAAAAATGGATGTTAATTTTCAAAACTAACAACTTTTATTAACTACTACTTTCAGCAATTCCTTTTTAATATTTAACTTGACAAAAATATTAAAGGACTGGGAGCTGAAAGTGTTTACTCACTGCCCAAAATGTTTTTCTTGATAGATTTCCTCAGCAGGGTATTATTTAGAAGTCTGAATTATCCTGAACATCACAGTCTTTTCTAGGCTCACTTTAGTTCATATCTTCATGTTCTATGTTGAGTTGCATCTTGTACTTTTTGACAAGGAGAAATACTGCTGTCATTGTTTATTCTCAAAAAGATCCCCCAAACAGACCCAGACAAAACAACAATGACAGCAAACAAAACAACAGCTGCAACTCTCCCCCCACCCCGAAAAACCCACCACCTTCAAAGAAAGCCCCCCCCAAAAAAACATCCTACCACAAAACCATCTTTTAAAAGATAAGAAAATACCCAATTTCTATGTATAGATGAAGAGTACTTACTTGAAAGGTGTTTTTTGGACATTATCCAAACTCTGACCTGCTCATTTCATTGGACTTTATTGAAAAAAAAAAACATTTCCAAGTGCAAGATTCTTCAAATCTTGTATGACAGCTGAGCATCCTGGCTGGAAGACAAGATGTCAAGTGACAAATGTGAATATTACAATAGTCCAACTATTTTTTTTTTTTTTTTTGTGAGAATAGTAGCAGTGACATGTTAAGCTCCAAGTTCTTTAGCTAGAAGGCTCTTCTTGGAGAATTGTGAATGTTATGGTGAAATTAAAACCAAAACAATGCAGAGCAAAGAGGATACTTCCCATTGCAAAAAGGAAGTAACTGAATTGAGATGCTGGACAAGAGTAAGCAACATTCTGTTTCAAAACAACAGGTTTTGTGACAACTGGACCTATCTAGAATGTTACCATAAACCTCTGTAGCCCAAAAGATGCTCCTAAAGTGCTGTTTGATTGGCTCATGTTATGAATGTATCTGAGGGAAGGTAATAATTTTATTTGCAAATTTCAGTTCCAGCACCCTACATGTTTCTCCTAACCACCACATAGAAAAACAAGAAAACATACTTTATGTTTACAATTAATAGCATGTTGCCTTTTAGAATCATTAGAAATGAGTGAATCTATGAATAAAAGTATGGGTGGTTTTGTGAATAAAATTAAGAGTAAAATTTTATGAACAAAATTTTTATTAATAAAATTAGGTGTTTCCAGAAGGTAACTGGTCGCAATTGCCATAAATATTTTAAGTTTCTTGAAAATTTTTTTATCTCTTATTTTATCTTTTTACCTTCTTATATTTTGCTCAGATTTGCTTTGCATTTCCCTCTATAGATATCCCTAAATGGTTTTTGTTTGTTTGTTTTTTGGTGGGTTTTTTTTGGTTTTTTGTTTTTTGGGTTTTTTTCGTGGAGCTGGCTTTCTCTAATGAGTAATGACACTCCTGATGCCACCCCAATAAGCCTGTGCATTTTTCTACTTCTTAACAGCAAGTTTACATTTTGTTTCCTAACAAACTGAAAGTTATTTATGTGGAATGTTAGTCAATAAAATATATGATAGTTCTAATTGTTGCTAGTCCATGAGAGTTCTGCATTTCTTCTTGGATATGTTCTTGCCTCATGTCTACAAAGTCTCCTTCTATCCAGCTGATGCTCAGCCCACAGGGTGGCACAGTTTTATTCCTTTACAGATGCAGAACTCGCCATTGCCTTGTTTCACTGAACTTCCTGGGGCTCCTGTCAAACCCTTGCTTCAGTCTGTCAAGGTCCCAAAATGCAACAACCCTGCCCTTGTACACCCCAATTTGGTGCTGCCACCTGGTTAATATGCTCTGGGTATCTCTAGCAACTCACTGCCATTTCTTTCTTTCTTTCTTTCTTTCTTTCTTTCTTTCTTTCTTTCTTTCTTTCTTTCTTTCTTTCTTTCTTTCTTTCTTTCTTTTTCTCCCTGCTGATTCAAGTCTGTGATGATGGCAGGCCAGATAAATTCATATATTGTCTACCCACCCTGTTCATATCAGTCCACTTGGATTGAGATGATCCACTGTTCTCTGCCTTCCCAGGCCAAATAATTAATCTCCTAGAAAATCATCAGACTGGTAAAGCATGCTTTGTACCTTAGATTGGATGCTTTGTTTTCCTTTAGTGCAAGAACTTGAAAATTCTTTTACCTAGTTGATATAACTGTAATGAGCAACTAGAGAAAAAATCACAAACATGTTACGAGATTTCTTATTAGAGGATCTCCCTTGAAATGTTTCCCTTTAGGAAAGAGGGTTTCTTTTACAAAACACACATGGGAGTTTATCTCAGATTACTGAGGTGATACAAACACTTCATATCCTCCTGCTCTTCCAAGCTCAGCCTTTGAACTTGTGGCAAAATATCTCAACTGAGTACAAAAGTATTAGAACAAGCCTAAAATCATGTATCACAGACTATGGTATGAAGGCTCAGAGCTGCTGCAGTACATGTCTGAGGCATCCTTCTGAATGACAAACAAAATGAGCCCAGCATTGCAGTAAACAGAGGTTTAGTCACTCAGGATAGAAATGATGATAAGTCTAGTAGCTTACCAAAAAAACCCTAGGCAATGAGCATTCCTTTTTTCCTGGACAAAAGAGCATTTGATGACAAATGGAAGGTATTAAATTTCCCTTTAGAAAAGATTTCATTCCTCTTTTGACTGGATTATTCATTCACATTTCACAGAGTACAAGCTCAGCACTCTTCTGAGCAATCATGCTACATAATGGTTTTTACTTAAATGGAACACGTAATAGATGGTCTAACCCCTAAGTATTGTTTTTTTGTTAGCATTGCCCTCCTTTTACATATTTTTATCACAGATGGAAGATTGTAGCTGTAGTAGAGGGCTCTATTCAAGCATTACTTTGTTCTTAAAATGGTGCTAACCATGCCGAGGCTGCGGATTTGATCCCTGTAAGGACCCTTCACTTAAGAGGTGGCCTCGATGATCCTTGTGGATCCCTTCCAACCCAGAATATTCCATGATTCTTATATTTGTCCACCCCCATGCTCACCACCCACTTTCTTTTTCTTCCTTTTCAGTCACAAAGACATTCTACCCTTCAGAGTCTCATGTTACACCATGAAATTATGGTTGAATGTTACCCAGCACCCCAAAATAACCATATCTCGATTGAATAAGTCAGTGTTGCAGATTGCTTGTCTACAATAAAAGAGAGTTGAAGTTTATATGTGTGGAAGATTTAGGTTTCTTTTGGAGGAAGGAGGTATAACTATGTAATAAACTTGTTGTTCTAACAGTGTTCCCTCTTTTCTAATCTCCTTCCTGTAGAAAGATCCATCTATATTAATTTTTTCTTAGCTGAAAGTGCACCTTTGTCACTATAGAAATGGCTGTAAAGCAATATTGAGTAAGCAATTTTTTTTCTATTTTTTTTTACCTCAGAAATAATTTTAGCACAGTAAATTAGAAGTTTTGATATCGACTGTTATATTTGCTGGTAATATTTTTGAGTCTAAAAGAGTGTAAGAGTTTAGGGTATAAAACAGCTTAAGATGAATAAACAAAGAATTGCCAGTTCATTTCCACAGCAAATGCACTGACAATTGTAAACAACATTTTTAGACAAAAGACAGAACTCTAAATTATGATGTTGACTTTTTTTAAATGAGTTTTATAGCTCAAGCATGAGGCCAAATTTTGGAAGTCTATTCAGAACTATTCTTTTGCTGAAAGCTGTGAATTTGACTTTAATGTTTGAAGCGCAGTTTTTCTAAGCCTTTCTAAATAAGGGCAGAGATATTTATATGCATTGAAAACACCTTTTCCTTTTTTTTATTTGTTTTTTTTTTGCTAGAGTATTTCACAATAATCACAGGTACAGAGAGTTTTTAATAGCAATCTAGAAAATACATAAGTTAAAATATGACAATGTAGAAGCATAATTAATATCAACTATTAGTTACTACAGACTTTCTAAAGCCTAAGATATGGCTTTATCAGTGTAGGTGGTTTATTGAGTAGAAAGTAGACAGGTTCATCAAACACTGATTCTTAAAGGTTTATATTTTGCTGATTGAAATCATTAAGCTGAAGCGCAAATTATCTTCTTCCATAAAGGATGCTAAACCTGGTGGGTGTTTGTAACAGCATCTGGCTTCCAAGACAGACTAGGTCAGCAGCAGGGTAGATACAGGATCTCAAGCAGTTCTTCTCATAGTATGTTCCAGTAAGTTTCATTTCCTTTCCTTCCAGTTGGAAAAAAAAAAAAAAAAAAAAAAANNNNAAAAGAAAAAAAAAAAAAAAAAAAAAAAAAAAAAAAAAAAAAAAAAGAGAATTTTCAACAGAGGGTAAACTGACTCTTTTTCTTTTCAATGGAAACAACAAATTGAAACAGGTAAGAAGTTAACGTTTTTTAGTAAATTGAAACAGGAACTAGAGAACTGACTGATAAAGTTTCCAAGAATAAAGATCAGCCATCCTAATCTTCTTTTTCAAAGTGACATTAACCCATTAATTGCTCTGTCCTCTGCAAAGGCCTGGCCTTTCATGATTGATGATTACTTCTATCCAAAAGATGAATTTCTCTTAAGCCTGAAGAAAAAAAATCTGTGTGTTTCAGTGACTATTGAGGGTGTACTTGCTTTCCTATAGGAACTTATGCAGAGTTTTGCCCAGACATGGAATCTCTGAGATAGATGTTTGGTTTTAAAGGCAGAGGCAAGAAGAAAAGACAGATAATTTCCATCAGATACCTTTCAAGCTTCTCTTAACCTCAGGTTATAAGTGGAGTAATTCTGGAGTTATAGAGGAAAGGAGAGAAAATATTGCACTTTTTCATGCAACAAAAGGTATGTTGGGTATAGTCCTCTCACTTCCCTTAGAAATTTTTGTGGAAGAAGACATGACTTACCCCTCTTTTCACTTTTTTCAGCAGTAAGTTGGTATAATTTTAACACATCTTCTCTAATTTACTGCATATTATGTTTCTTTGTTCTGTAGAAATAGGGAATCCCTTACGTGTGAAATTTACTTTAGCTCTATTATGATATATTTATTTAATACTTAGCAGCTGTATTTTCTGGTCAATATATTTCTGGATTTACAAAAAAATAAATCTAACTGAACAGTAATAGAATTTTAAATTGTGCTTTTGCAATATTTTACAGAACTCTACCAAAACAATTACTTCTGTTCTTCTATTTTGAATTTTCTGTCCTTCAAACAGTAATTATAGTAATTTAAATGTCTTACAAATTCTCTCTGAAAAGTTTCACACAATTTATTTGGTAATTCCAATCAAAAAAAATTAGAGCAAGGCAATACCTGGTATTTCATGAATGTGCAATCATATTCACTGCCCAGAGCAACCATTTTGTAGTTCTTTACACTGGGGAAAATATCTAATCATTAGTTTCTTTAGCTAATCCAGAGACATTCAGCATTTCCTAAAATAAAACTATTAAGTAGGTTAATAATTCTCTCATTAAAATATCCACTGTTCCTTTCATACACTATACTTACAAAAAAAGGACGCTAGCTTTAAAAATCTAAGGTCTTTTTCAGCCAGTGTCACCTCTTTCTTTGTAACAGTTATCATTTGACCAATACTCTTTGTGATTTAGTTGAGTTTTGAGTGAGAGGTAATAGATGAATTTAATGACCTTGGTCTTAAATATTCTTAAGTATGTTTTTAGTATTTAGACATCTTATTGTTTTAATAAAAATCTTGGTAGATATTCTCCCTTTTCCATATCCCAGGAGATAAATTCCCCAGGTGTTGCCATAAATGAGTGAAGAGTTTAACAGTTCTAAAAGAACTTGGTGTGGAAGGCTGTAAAGTCCAGAGAATTCATCATTACACACAGATGGATAATGGCAGCTGTGCAACCTGTTGCCTTTACCAGGGTTTCTTGCATTGCAGAGAGTTGTTCAAAGCACTCAGTTTATTGATTTGTTTTGCAATTAAGTAGGGAGACCAGGTTGAAGGCAAGCCTTTAGTTATGTGGCTTGGTTTTTTTTTTTTTTTTTTTTTTTTTTTTTTTTTTTTTTTTTTTTTTTTTTTTTTTTTTTTTTTTTTTTTTTTTGTTTTGTTTTGTTTTTTTTTTTTTGTTTTGTTTTTTTCTTTTTCTTTAATTCTTTTACTTCTCTTCCAAATAGTATTTTGCTCTAATGGATTTCTTCCTATCTTTCTTTTTTGTCCTCAATGTAGCATTTCTGTCTGGTCTGGAAACACCAAAACTTGTTATCAATGATAACAGGGGCTCAAAGGTCTTTGTGGGCTCATGTTAGTGTTTTTATTACAATTTAATATGTGAAATAGTTAATACTTCCATCTCTGGGAACTGTGTTTCACTGTTAGTGAGGACATAAACAAAACCCTTCTCTTGTTGACAGAACGTGGCTTTATGTACCATGACTGTGGTCCATGGAATTGCAGTTTTTCTTGTTTTGACTTGCAGTCAAACATTACTAATTTCTTACCATCTCTCACTGAGTGCCACAGTGCAGCTGGACTGCATAAATCACAGGCAACAGTCAGGCTTTGTTTTGCATCTCTCAGATACAGTGACTAACTAAGATTTTCAGTGATTATGTGAATTTCTAAAAGGTCAGTTTTACTGTGTTACTTATCATACTCATAAAATGCAGTTATTCTTATCTTTTCTGCTTCACTTGACTGCTGAATCTGTAGTTTTACTAGAATCACAGAATAGTTTGGGTTGGTAGGGAACTTTCAATATAATCCAGTCCAACTATCCCTGTACTGAGCAGGGACAACTAGATCAGGTTGATGAAAGCCCCATCCAACGTGACCATGAATGTTTCCAAGGACTGGACATCCATCAGCCCTTGGGGATACCCATTCTAATGTTTTGCTAATCCCATTATAAAAAATTTCATCTTATATCTGATTTCAATCTACCCTCTTCTACTATAAAACCCTTACCCTTTGTCCTATCACTAGAATCCCTTTGCTTGCTTGTTTTGTTCATTCAATTGTTTGGGGTTTTTTTAATGCAATGTAAATGAATTATTTATTTTAATCTATTTTTATTTCATTTTCAAATTGGGTCTGCAATTTGAAGAAATAATGTAAGCCTCAGTTACTGCATAACTAGAGTTTTTATGTAGTTTTATTGTTTTGGGAAAAGGGAGGAGCTGTGTAGGTGTGGCTGATCATACATCTTGGTAGTTCCCATATCAATCATAAATAGATAGAAGAGCCTTCCTTACAAACATATTTTCAAAAAGGTAGTTGTGCATCAGAGGGGAATAGTGGAAGAACCATTCACTTAGTGAGACTGCTTGTCGTGCCTGTTTAGGGACCTTGGAGTGCTGCCCAGAGACTTGGGATCCTGACAATGTGCTAAAAGGGCCCCTTACAAACCCCATTAATGTCAGTAGAACAATCTCCACAGAATTACATGAACTTTAAATCAGGATAAGCAAGTGCTCCTGTCAGTACTTTATCTGAGTCATGTGCAGACTCACAAAGGAGAGGAGAGGTTTGCAGGCTGGAATAAAACACTTCCAGGTCCCAGCAGTAAATCTCAATAGGCATGATGTGATGGCCCTAAAATACACCAGGCTTTGTTTTAAATTGTCATTACTTAACAGTATGAACTGATAATTTCTAGCAGACATGCAGAAGAAAATTATGTGGACAGAAAGACCCCTGTTTATCAAAATAAAGTAATTTGCAGTAGTTCAAGAAACTGTGCTTCCTCTCTAGCAGCTTTATAATTTTCCTACATGTTCAAACTTTCCTACATGAGAATTTAGTCCTGTTCTATAGCTGAGGCAGATTTTAATAATTCTTTTTCACAGTGCAAATTTTAATGGTGTGGCAACATCTTGCCTGTCAGCAAAACCCACATCTGTCTGGGAAGGAGATAAAAATGCAATTGAGCAGGGGATGTAAACTGCAGCTTGACAGATTGCCATTAGTAATGCAGAAAGGACATGTATCTACTCTGACTGGGTATCAGCCTTTCCTCTATTCTTCTCATTATCTGGATCTTGTTTGTGCAGGCTTTGGAGTCTTTGAATAGAGACCTTAGATATAGCTGGGAAACTTTGTTTTCACAGCGACTGTCAAGCAACAGGACCTCATCAATCTCTATAAATATCTGAAGGGTCAGTGTCAAGAGCATGGACCAGGCTCTGCTCGGTGGTGCCCAGCAATGGGACAAGAGGCAACGGGCAGGAATTGATGCCCAGGAAGTTCCACCTGAACATGGGGAAGAACTTCTTCACTGTGCAGTGACCAAACACTGGCACAGATCACCCAGAGAGGCTGTGGAGTCTCCCTCACTGGAGAGAGCCCAGAACCATCTGGATGCAATCCTGTGCCCTGTGCTCTGGGGTGATCCTGCTTGAGCAGGGAGGTTGGACCAGATTGACCCACTGTGATCCCTTCCAACCTGACCCATTCTGGGATTCTGGTATTCTACAACAGGAGCTGCAGTCAGAAAGCAAGTCCCATCAAACATGGGACCCTTTTTGACACCGTTTTTCAGTACAGGGTATAAGGTAAGACGAGGAAGAAGGGTCATGCGAAACGGTGCATATATTTGATTTATTGATAGATTTAGTACTAAAATTCTTTTTTTATATTGAAGACTGGAAGTTATTGACGGTTTAGCCTATAATCTCCCTTTTTTCTCCAACATTTTCTGAAAATTGAAATCCTGAACAGATGAGGTAGATGACCTTAGCAGAATCTCAGTGAGTGTATAAAACACAATTTTAAGATGCTCTCAAACCAGAACATTATTGTCTTGCAGAAGATCTCTGAAGCTGAATTAATACTTACGATGTAATCGAATACAAAGAAGGTACATAACTGTCTTGGTTTTAAGACTAATTGCACATCAGATTGTGTTGTCAGATGTGCCAGTGTCCGTCATGTTTGTGCATTGTTACAGATGAAAAAATACCGCCAAAGAATGAATAATGTACCTTATAATGGTATAAGTAATTAGGTTTGTGTGCTTACAGGAGATCAGAACACTTTTCAACATCAAAAAGATATATAATTCAAGAGCTATAATGTACAGTGAGATCAAAAAAACCTCTGGAATAAATTTCCACCTTTTCTTATTTAGAGTGAGATGTGAAATTGAAGAGTGAGTGCTGTGTAATAGTGGCTGATATATTCTGTGTCCCTGATGAACTCTACTGCCTCCAGATGAGGTGAAGATTCATTCTCTTTTGTTGCAAATGTTCCATTTTGAGGAGGTCTTTCATTATACAATGAGCGGAAGGAAGAGTACATTTACATTGAAACGAGTTCCAAAAAAATTTGATTATGACTGCTCCCAATAAACTTATCCAGTGTCAAGATATGTGGAAAAATCCCACAAACAAACAAACAAACCAATAAAGTCCAACCAATCAAAACTAAATTCCCAAAAAACAAACCAGATCTCCTCACAAACTGACTAATCAACTAAAAAAAAAGTCCCAAAAAATAGCTAAAAAGAAAGAATATAAAACCCAAACAAAAAGAACAGGAAGGATTTTCCTTGACTGTCAAGTTAAGTTATCTGTTACTCTAAGTTACTCATGATCTAATCTTGTTCATATACTCACATATTTCCTTTCATTAAAGCTAGTTTGTGTCTGCAGGGGTTTTTAGTTCTGCTTTTAGGTGCTGCTTCACAACTTCATTTTCTCATGGTTACAAATAATCTTCTAATTTACAGTGCAATTTTCAGACCAAATTACATACCTTTGTTCTAGCTTTGATATTGTCTTTTAGCTTTAATAGCTCGTCCCCTCTCCTTTGTGTTTGTTCCCAGAGGTACTTACAGAGAACAATCATCTCCCCTCTTATCTTATGTTTTGCTAGGCTAAACAAGCCAAGCTCTTTCAGTCCGTTCATGTAAGATAAGCTTTGCTGTCTCTGCATTAATTGTCTTTCAAAAACATTTATCAGAAGGCACACTTAATGGAAAAAGAAAGTTTCAGTGTAAGCTGCAGAGCATACAGAAAGCCTTCCACATTCATTTCAGATCTAAGCATACGAAAGTTTGCGTAAGAAACTGGTTTAAAACTATAACTAATTAAATCTGTAAATTAAAATTACTGGCAATCTAAATTCAGTAATAATCATGCTACCTTATAAAAAGAAATTTCTAGAAAATTAGACTAGTCCAATTTACTGTACAGCACAAGTGCAATGCTCCTAAAGAGAGGGATGCCCCTAAACAGAGAGCCATAGAGGAGCCCACGCTGTCCCAGGGTTAATTTCAAGGGACCATGCTCTATGGAGGGGCTCTGGTTGGTGCACTGAGAATAAAACTGCATGAAGAAAAAAGCATGAAGTAGGTAGTTACAGAAATAAAACTTTGACAGAGGCAGGGTCAGAAGTAGAAACCTGCACTTAAAAGTCTACTTCTGAAGTATGTTAAGGATGCAAATCAGTGTATACAACCACATTCTAACCTCAGCCTCCTACACCATCAGAAGACTAACAAAAGGGATTGGGAGAAAGTCTGTGTAACCCTCATCAGAAACAAGAGAATCTGAGTCCAGAAAGGAAAAGAGGAGGTATTGATCAGAAACTGAGTGTTCAAGATGGAATGGAAAGATGTTTCCCTAAGCATTGGTTTAATTATTTGTTGTTTTTTTCTTTTTTCTTCCTACACAAAAAAGCTGCATCAATAATTAAAAATTTCTTTAATTGGTCATTAAGGAAATAATTTTAAATTCTCTGTGTTTAGGCTTCTTTGTCCGTCCTGGAATTCAACAACTATTGAGGATGGTACTTGGGAACAAATTCTGAATTTAAACACAAAATTATTATGTTTAGAACCTCAGTATCTAAGCTCAACCATGGTCCTGCAGTGGCCTTAAATCAGCTGTCATCCAATTTTCCTGCAGTGTGTAAACTCCTGGCTTCAGAAGGGAATGTCCATGAAGACCTGGATTCAGATAAGCCCATCGCTGTGTATGAGCCTCAGCAGCTGCAGCGGTCAAAAAGAATATAAAATCAGAATTCAGTTCTCTCCTCTGAGTGAACTCCTCTGAGTGAAGTTCAAAGAAAATCTGAGCTGTTTGCATTAATTTGCTAATTAATCTCTTTAACTTTAATCTCTGCCTCTGCACATCTTATCCTAGCTCAGCCAATGAAGAGAAAGGGTTTTTCCTGAATTACAGACCATCCATCCTATTGAGGATCTTTCTGTAATAAGGCTCTTTGCTTTAATTTGCTTATATAGAGAGTGGTGATGTGGACAGAGCCAGAAGTAGAAATCTACACCTTAAAAGTCTTCTGAAACATGCTAAGGATACAAACTGGTGTAATAAAACCACGTGATAAAGCTTTTGCTGAACTTTGCAATAGCTTTGACTAGTAGTTCCTGTATTTTTGAAATGGTTTTTTTCTGATTGAAAGAGAGTAGTTTTAGGTTAGATTTTGAAAAGAAATTCTTTCCTGTGACGGTGGTGAGGCACTGGCACAGGTTGTCCAGAGAAGCTGTGGCTGTCTCATCCTTGGGAGTGTTCAAGGCAGGTTGGATGAGGCTCTGGGCAGCCTGGGATAGTGGAAAGTGCCTGTGGCAAGCAGTTTGGAATGAGATGATTTTTAAGGTCTCTTTCCTCCCAAGCCACTCTGTGATTCAGTGATTTCAAGGTTATCAAACTCCTGAATCTGTTCTTGGTGACATTTTTAAATCCATCAGGATATGTATATACTCATTGTTTTACTGCTGTTACATATACTACTCTTCTACTGACCCCCAAAATTTTAGCATTTTTTACTCGATGATACGTTTTCATTTAGCACAAAAAACCGCAGAAGAGATGAAGCAAGCAATCATGATAATTTATTGTAACTGAAGATCTTAAAGCCCAGCTCATTGAGCCATGTGATTATAAAAGAATCTTTTTTTTTTTTTTTTTAATTGCTGTCATACTTTTGTAGCTATCAGTGATGCTGTTTACATGGAAAACATTTTTTTCTTTATTTTTCTTTTTCTTTAAATTNAAGCAATCATGATAATTTATTGTAACTGAAGATCTTAAAGCCCAGCTCATTGAGCCATGTGATTATAAAAGAATCTTTTTTTTTTTTTTTTAATTGCTGTCATACTTTTGTAGCTATCAGTGATGCTGTTTACATGGAAAACATTTTTTTCTTTATTTTTCTTTTTCTTTAAATTCTAATGAAATCAACTTACTAACAAAATGTAATCAAGGGTCCAAATTATGTATCTGATTTTAGAAAGTGCTTATACCATTACTAAAGTATGAAAGGGGTTTAGTCACATCCCAGCTAAATCATAGTTTTCCTACAGCATTCATAATTTGTTATGCATATGCATATTCACACTCACACATACACACACACACACACACATATATAGCTTTTACCAAAAATAGATGAGATAAAGTAAAATAAAATTTTCTTCTAATAGTACTTTTGTATTGGATAAGTCACTCATTTTCTGTAGCTAAATGGAAGAACTTTTGGACTAATGAAGAAATTTTCCTAACTTTGATAAAATACCTCTAAACTTTTAGTTGATTTAATGTCCCATAATGTATTTTATTAAAGTCCTGGAGATACTATGCCTTTTTAATGACATATTTATCTCAAAAAATTGATTTATGGATTATCTCTGTAAAAATGTTTGATTCCATTTCCAATACCTATCAGCTCTAAAAGCAGGTTAGGCCCCTTAAGTGTTGGCAGACTTGTATCTATGCTTATCATAAAACACAAATACAGGGATGGAACAAGGCAACAAATGAAAGAACCACCAATGGAAAGGAGATAAGGAAAGATCTTTAAAATTCTCAAAACCCCTTGAATGTTTAAACACTCATGATTTCCTAAAAATAATTAATCAAGTATAGATACCTCTCATCTGAGTAGTATCTGTAAGAAACAAGCAAAGAAACAAAAAGCCAGCAAAAAAACCTATTACTATGATGTTCTAAGCAAAATTGTAGTCTAAACACTGATAATACCCTTCTATGTAAGCTGTTGAAACCTGCCTTGTGTTCAGTGTTGTCAGCATTTATTTGCTTAGAGGTCAGGCTCTGTGCTAGGGTTAAAGCATCATTCTACTCTGAAAACAAACTGGAAAAATAAAGTTATTGAGAAAAAAGTCAAAAGGTAAGAGATAAATTTTACTCTTTTTCTATAATAACTTATCCTGATACCCACTAAGGAATGAATTTCTTGGAATTACAGGAACAGAATGGTTGGTGAGAAGTTCAGCATGACCTGGTAATGTGCGCTGGGAGCCCAGAACCCCCCGTGTGCTGGGCTGCACCCAGAGCCCCGTGGGCAGCAGGGCAGGGAGGGGATTCTGCCCCTCTGCCCCCTCTGCTGAGACCCCACCTGCAGGGCTGCATCCAGCTCTGGGCTCCCAGCACAGCAAGGACAGGGAGCTGCTGGAGCCAGGCCAGAGGAGGCACCAAGGGGATCAGAGGGAGGGAGCAACTCTGCTGGGAGGAAAGGATGAGGGAATTGGGATTGTTCAGCCTGGAACAGAGAAGGCTCCAGGAAGTCCTAACAGTAGCCTTCCAGTACCAAAAGGGAACTGCAAGAGAGCTGGAGAGGGACATTTTACTAGGACATGGAATGACAGGACAAGGGGGAATGGCTTCAAACTGAAATAGAATAGGTTTAGATTCAATATTAGGAAAAATTTCTTTACTGTAAGGATAATGAAGCACTGGAACAGATTGCCCAGAGAAGCTGTGGGTGTCCCATCCCTGGAAGTGTTCCATCCCAGGAATTCTGGGATTCTGTGATTGTCTGGCAAGCAAACAAAAGAGTTCTCAGGGCTCAACTCACAAAGTGATCAATGACCAATATCACCTGATTTTTTTTTGTTTCTTTGCTTCTCATCCAGTACCCAGTTGAATTTAAATCACTTGAAGTTGCATACCAGTTGATTATTTCAACAGTAAATGTAATACAGAATTGTCTGGATCCTAGAGCAACAAGGCATGTCACTACATAATTTTTCTGTCCTTTTCTTTGTGATGCTGTCAACAGAAAGTGCAGTTAATACCTGAGGCAATTAGGTTATCCCACTCACCACCACAGCCTTCCTTCTCAAAGCTGAGAAAAAGAGGAAGAGAAAATATTAACTTTTGAACAGTTCAGCACCTTCTTTTATCACTGAACAAGAAGAGTTTCCCGTCTGAAATGCAGTCATTGTATCACCTTCTGTGATGTTAAGGCTATATAAATATGTACACAATAATTTATTTTGATTTTATGCTTTGGACAGAGGAAGTAGAATAAGAATTAGAATGGGAAAAGTGGATCAGTCTGAATGAAAAGATGAAAGACCTGTGAGGCTGCAACCAATTCATGCTTCCTTTCAGCTAGAGCCATACTGATGTCCCCTACCGTGGCAAAATGATATTTAAGGTCTAGTTGCCTTACTAGAGTTGCTTGTATTTTATCACTACTGGTGATGACTGGCTGGTAACAAAGATTCAGAGTTCATATCCCAATAAAATCCATGTTCCTGTGATTGCTTCTGTTTGATTATACCAGGTCTAGTCACTCAGCCATCAATTTCCATAACTGGGCTATCCTTATGGATAAGAAAAATGAGGAGGACCAAAATACTATTTTAATCTTGAATAAACTCTTGGTTGTATTGATAAAATCCACAGGAAAATACAAAGGGAAATATTTTTTGTAAAAAATATGGATGTTTAAAAAAACCACAAATATGCTTAAAAATTGATTTTAACCTGCTCAGATATCTAGATATCTTCATATAAAAAGAATTAATGAGACTGGAAACCATGTACTGTCTTATACTTTGCATGAGTCAGTATCATTGATGGGCATTTTGTATGACAAAGAATGCGTAGAAGACAGGTAGATTGATCGTCTTGTTACTTTCTTCATGAACAGAAGAAATATCAACCTAAAAGAGTTCCAAAAAACCTTTTCAAAATATCTAAAAATTCTTCTACTGATTATGTATGTAGACATTATATGAGGACTTGAACCTTCCTGCTAAAGCAGATTATAGAACAGTTTAGGATTTTCTGTGAAAATATTTATTCCCCTGTTAAAGATGTCACAATTTTGACAAAAATAGGTTTATTAATTAAAAACTATAAGGATTTTCCACCTAAATTGCAAGACACCTTGAACAAAATGGAGGTTAGGGTTTTTCCTTTGTTTCTTTTTTTTTTTTTTTTGGATTGGTCAAATTACAATCTGAACATATTTTATGAACATGTTATAGCAAAAGAGACTTTAGAGACAGAAATTTATTTTATGTTTATGTATTTTTAGTGGACAAAGTGGAATTCATTAAAAATTTTAAGTTAAGCATATCATGAAGTGAATCTTACAGGGTGGACATGAAGAGAGAGTTGAAATCATTCAGTAAGGTAGAAAGTAAAAGAGCGTGTGATAATTAATCTTACATGATGCCATAAAAAATTTAAATTACAATATAGATTCAATGATAAATTGTAACGAGAGATGCAAAATTAAATTCTTCATTCACAGGACTTGACAAACCACATTTGCTTCATTTGATAATTAAAAGCATTCATGAGATTGGGTATAATTTGGAATTGTCTAAAGGAGTCTAAAGGACTACCAGAACTAGCTTTGCTGATGTAAAGGATGTTGTTGCATGAAATGCTACAAGAGAATATTTTAACAGTGAGCAAGGACTACTAGGAGAAACAAATATTAATGGCCAAACATATATTTCTCCTGAGGGGATTAAATGCATGCAAGTGAAAAGATAAGCAATAAAAAGAATATAAAGTAAAAAAACCCCAACATAACAAGAAACAACAAAAAAAGCACTCAAAACCCCACAAGAGATGTAGCAGGACATTTGTTATTTCTCTAAGTTTAATGCTATTCAGGAAATTTATGAAAGGAAACCATAAGGAGTTTTGATCAGTGTTAGTAAATGGGAAAGGAGTTGAAAAAGCTCCTTTTGAAGCTTTTCAGAAAATCTAAAGTGGAACTAACTAAACCAAGAGACAGATCTTTTTCTAATGAAAGTCATGGATGATGTATGGGTTAGCTGGAAGTAGCAAAGAGAAAAATTTTATGGTATAAAATGTCCTTATACATTTGTAGACTGAAAGATAACTGATAATGACACAAGTTAGAGTAAATGCTAAAATATGTTAGATAAAAACATGCTAGTCATCCAGGTAAATATTTATGACAATTTAAAAGAGAGTTTCATGTTCTCATGTATCTTCTAAGAAATATGGATAATAGGAACCAAACTTTTCTCGCTTTGTGCAAAATAACATTTAATCAAGGTATTAAAGAGAGAGAAATAAAAATGAAACAAAAACTAATTATGGAGTAATTACAATACACATTTTAGTTGGGTTTTTTTTTTGTAAACCCTCAATATTAGCCATACCTTATTTTTTTAAGAAAATCAAATGTCCTAAAAGATTAAACACTCAAGGATGAAATATGTAGAATTAATTGAAAAAATCAGAAGAATTGAGATCTGAAATAAAAACAAGACTGTATAACTGTTCTTTTTAAAAAATGGAACATTGTTTCTCTTATATGACATATAAGTTCAGTGTTTCCTGTGGTACAGAAAATGTAGGAGTTGTGGCATTAAGTCCAAGAGTGAGTCAAGATGTGTTCTAGCCCTTTTTCCAAAAATACTACCTTCAGTAGACTCAGAATCCTGTTAAAAAAAAAAAAAA
>VWYP01013445.1:41632-60131 GCA_013400435.1 Pycnonotus jocosus
TTTTGTTTTGGGTTTTTGTGGTTTTTGGGGGGGTTTTTTTTGGTTGGTTGGTTGGTTTTTTGTGGTTTTGTTTTGTTTTGTTTTTTAGTTTTTTGGGTTTTGGTTTTGGGGTTTTGTTGTTTTGGTTCTTTTCACCCAGTGAATTTAATGGGAGTGTGTAGTGAACATTTTTGGGAGCTGCATCTGTTGAATGACAACTCAAGGACAGTTTCAAGTAAAATATATAATCCTCTGTGTAGTCTTTTTATGACTATAAATACAACCAAAAATTAAAAAGAGTCTCTTCTTTAAAGAAGGAATTTGACTACTTCAAACATTGCCCCAGGCAATACATTCAGGTAATTTTCTTCTGTGATATTTTGTGTTTGGTTTATTTCTTTTTTTTCCTCTGTATGTTTATTTCCTATATCATAAATGATTTAGCAGGTGGTGTGCATTCTGAATTGATTTTCAAAAAGAAGCAATTGAATAGAACCCAGTCCCAATTTTTGAAGAGATTTAACAAATAGTAGCATTTTTCTGAGTCAGACTTTTTCAATAAAAGTAGAGTTTACTTCTTAAGCTTTCTCTTGGAATAATCTGATGATATACGAAATAAGTTGCAAAAAGACAGTCCTTAAATTGAATATGATTTCACAAAGTTTTATATTGTGTTTGAAAAATCTTATAAAAAGCTCACATTGAAAAATCTCAGGAAGAGTGCTCAGATAATATCTCCTTAGAGGTAATATGCTCTTTGTATGGTTTTGGTTTCCTAGACCCCTAGAACATACAAACATGAATAAAAGAAGCAATGATTTCACTCAATATAAGTCAGAAATCAATCTTGCCAAGCCTTAAGTAGAAGGTAGAAAACCATTTATCATTTCATTGTAATTTTGTTAATTTATAGTAACTCCATTTCAATTACTGTGAGATTTTTTGAGATTGATTGAGACCTTGATAATTGAGATCTTGCTGTCTCTGACCTTTATCTTTACCTACAAGGCTTGAGAAGCACTGGCAGAGTGCATGGAACTGTTCACTTTGTTAAGCTCTAGTGTCTGGAAGAGATTTGAAGTGCACTAGTGAGACATGAAAATGCATTCAAACTTTTCTTCTTTCTCTTGACATTTGAAATATCAAGAGAGACACATAAGTATTTCCGACTCCTTTTCCTAGGGGTTCTTGACATATCTCAAAATTAGGAAAGCTAAACACTGTGCACAGTTCAAAACTGAAACCAAAACCACCCCACCCCAATCCATGCCAGGTGAGTAAAACACGGCTGCAGTTTGAGCCCCAGCCTTTTGCAAATCATATTTTAGCTTGTTGAGAACTTTTTTTTGATTTTGCAGCAAAACAAAGGAGTTGCTTGAGTTATAAAAAATGGAAGAATAGAGGGGGAATTTCTGTCTCTGACATTGCACCTGCTGTTACTGCAAAAATTCTACATATCTGCACTAGCAAGATTGCCCAGAAAATGGGCCATCATTGGAATGCCCTGTCCCTGGAAATGTTCAAGGATAGGTTGGATGGAGCTCTGAGCAATCTGGTTTACTGGAAGATGTCCCTGTTTATGGCAAGGCACTTGCAACTAAATGATCTTTAAGGTCCCTTCCAACCCAACCCATTCTGTAATTCTGTGATTCAACACATGCACGACTAAATATTTAATTGCATGATTTGCTTGTTTAAATGATGGGCAGAATCCTGGCTTGCATGAGCTCTATCTCAACATTTTGTATGCTTAAAGATAGTAGAATTCTCAAATGCTATCTTGAAAGAAATCCATGAAAGCAGAAACTTTTTGAATTCTCTTCTGGGTTAAAATAAGTGCTCTGGAGCAGTGCTTGCATTTTACTTTTCAAATTTTGTTTAAACTTTCTCTCTCTCTCTGCCTATGTTGGTGATGAAATCCACAAAATTTCATGATTGGCACATGGTGGGAAGTGCTCCAGATAGTAATATCAACTTGATTAGGAGAAAAATAACCTGAAAAATTATTGTGAGTGTCTGGAGAAGTTTAGAAGAGTGCTGTGAGTCAACTGCAAAGTGATTTCTGTGTAGAGCATAAAAATTCCTTCTGTTTGGAAACATACAAAGATAAGGAAAAGGAGTGAGGATTCCAGGGCATGTGCCTTGGAAATGAAATGGCTTTATCTCCAAAAAAGTTGTGCAGTTTGTTTTAAAATGTTAAAGCAGCAAATGTGACACAATCCTGTGCATGACAATGGGTGTTTTTAACTATTTTCTCTGCTTTCTCTTTTTGAACTATCAAGCATATGGAATTCAACTGAAATGTTTTGAGCATCTGCAGAATTTGCTATGGTTTTCTTAACTTGTTAGTATTGTTCCGTAGACATATAATTTTTTCTTATTTTTTCTTAAAAGCCATCATCATTTTTTTAAAAATCACTTTACAATTCTAAACATTTCTGAAATGGTTATGTCACTCTTATACAGCTTTAAATGAACACTGAATGCTGTAAGTGAGAAGAAATTTTAAATCCCCTCCAAAAGCAACTATTCTTTTCTTTAGTTTATATATCCATGTCCATACTCTAGTCTGTATATCCACAAATATTGATACTTAATACTTAAAAATGGTTTATTTAAAAGTAAGACAAAACACTATGAATGATCTGTGTCATGATTTTCACTCATTGGCTGAAATTCTCACGGGTGTAAAAGAATCATAGGGTCATGGAATCACAGGCTGGTTTAGATTGGAAGGGATTTCAAAGATCACCTTTTTCCAATCTGCTACCAGTGCCACCTTCCACTAGACCAGGTTGCTCAGAGCTCTATCCAACCCCACTTGAACACTTCCAGGAATGGGGCAGGCACAACTTCTCTGGGTAACCTGTGCCAGTGCCTCATCACCCTCACAGCAAAAAAAAATTGTCCTACTATCTAATCTAAACCTTCTCTCTTTTAGTTTGAAGTCATTTCCCTTTGTCCTGACACTCCAGACCCTTGTAAATAGTCTCTCTCCATCTTTCCTGTGCTTCCTTCAGGTACTGGAAGGTTACAATTTGGTCACCCCAGAGCCTTCTCTTCTCCAGCCTGAACAATCCCAGTTCCCTCATCCTTTCCTCCCAGCAGAGCTGCTCCATCCCTCTGATCCCCTTGGTGCCTCCTCTGGCCTGGCTCCAGCAGCTCCCTGTCCTTGCTGCGCTGGGAGCCCAGAGCTGGATGCAGCCCTGCAGGTGGGGTCTCAGCAGAGGGGGCAGAGGGGCAGAATCCCCTCCCTGCCCTGCTGCCCACGGGGCTCTGGATGCAGCCCAGCACACGGGGGGTTCTGGGCTCCCAGCGCACACAGCCGGGCCATGTCCAGCCTCTCACCCACAGCACCCACAAGTCCTTCTCCAGGGCTGCTCTGGGTCTGTTCATCCCCAGCCTGGATTGGTACCAGGGCTTGCCCTGACCCAGATGCAGCACCTTGCTTAGCCATGGGCCACTTCTTGATCCTGTCCAAGTCCCTCTGGATGGCCCCGTCCTTCAGGTGTGCCAAGAGCCCTGCTCTGCTCGGTGTCATTTGCAAATTTGCTGAGTGGTCTCAATGCCTTCATCTGTGTCATTAGGGAGGACATTAAATAACACTGATCACACACAGACCCTGAGGGACCCCACTGGTCCCTGATGACCATGGGAACCACTACCCTTGTGGTGTATAACACAAAGGAGGACACCTGGAAAGAAAAAGAAGCAAGTTTGCCAGCATCCTTTGAGGTAATACTAGGAGTGAGCCAGTCACTTGGGATGACATTTTGGATGCCACAGTTGTAGACAACACCTATATCACAGGTAAGTAAAGTGTTCCTTAAAATCTACATTGTTTATAATACTGACATTTCAATTCCTGGCAGGTGAGATTTGTGTGTTATTTCTGCTGCCTCACAGCCTAAAAACATCATATTCACACAAGATTAGTTCAGTAGGTCAGAGCATGGTGCTGATTAACACCAAGGTTAAAGTGGGCTCACTCCCTGTAAGAGCCATTCACTTATGAGTTGAACCTGACACGATAAGGACAGCAGAACAGGACAGCATAGGGATAGTAGAACAAAAACAACATTTTACTCTTATCAGGGGCAGTACAGCCTTGTAGAAATAATAAGATAAAGGATGTAACTTAGGCAAACAAAAGCCATGCTAAATGAAAGCAGGATGCCAGCTCATCTCTGCAAGCCTTATAAAGCAGAAATTGTGCAAAACAATGATATTGCCCTTAATCAAAAGTGGGGGTTGAGGAACAGCTGCCTAAAAAGGACACTGGACAATGAAGACAGATCCATAAGGACTTCCAATAAGGTGTGTGACTATGTTAAACAAAGTCAAAGGAAGTGGGGACTGCTAATGAGTATGTGATCAGTGTGTGTGATTAAAACTCAGTTCACTCAGTGCTCAGGGCACTTGAATGGAGGAAGGATCCCCTGAGTGACCAGCATTCTGTAATAAAGAATAACTGCTTCCTAGTACTCAAGACTGTGTTAGAAAATTTCTATCTGACCAATCTGAGTATCGCTCTGGACTGAGCTTCAAAGTTCCCCCAATAAAGTCAACATAAAAATGAATATGTCCAAAATGCAATTTTTTTTTGTTAAACCTCAAGTTTGTACTATTGTATTTATTTTAGAAAGTAATAAAATTAATATCACAGAATATTCTGCATTGGAAGGGACCAACAAGGACTACTTGATACCCAAATCCTTCAGATAGAAACTTTCTAACACAGCTAGGAAACATGTTACTCAATGTGAAGAAGTAGTATCATTTTGAGTAGGCTCACTCAAAAAGGTTAAATTAAATGATCATAAAATTAGTGTCCTGAAGTAGAAGAATTGAAATAGAGGTTATAACATGGTTGTGAGATTTTTATTTGTGATGGGAAATTGTGTGAGCTGCCTCCATTTTGATTGGAAAAAAATTCAGATGTATGAAAAGACCTATAAAGTAATTGTTAATATTGTGTTCATATATTGAAGAATGAAAGTCTCAAGCAGCTCATTTCAGATGGCTTTAAACTTTTCTTACTTTGAACTAAAAATAAAAAAGGCTTCGGAAATGTTGGATGCAGTGTCCCAAAAGATAAAAATCAGCTAAACACCCGGGACTGTTCTAGGTCATAGAAGGAAAGGCTCAGAGGGATCTTATGTGCAAATACTTGAAGGGACAGTGAAAAAGGACAGAGTCAGGCTTTTTTCACTCAGCTCTGTGACAGGAACACAGGAGGTTCCATATGAACTTCACAATTTTTTTTTTTTTTCCCTGTGTGGGTGACTGAGCACTGGCTCAGGTTGCCCTGGGAGGCTGTGGTCTCCATCCTTGGTGACACTCAAAAGCCATCTGGACACAGTCCTGGGCAATGGTGTAAGGAGTTAAAGAGCACAGTTGCCTGTTTCAAATGCTGTCAGGGTCAAAGGAGGGATTTGCCATAAAATAAAGCACCACAGCAGGAACTTGAGATAAGCACAGAAGGGAACAACAGGCTGGTGTTAATTCCAGGGCAAGGTTTGGTTAACTCATCCTGATCAATCTAAACAAAACTTCCACTGTGGCAAACTGTGGGAGAGGAAGAAACTTCTCATCTACCTATGTTCAAATAAAGCATCTATGACCACTAATGACCACCAAAGTACCCCCAGACTCATTTCTGGGGCCTTCCACCAGAGGACTGAGGAAGATCCACAGTATTACACCAGAGAATGTAAAACTTCCCTCCTGAGGAGAGGCACATGGGCATTCCCACCTGAACCTATATTAACACACTGAACTTTATATTTTGGGGACTCCCTTCATTCCTGACAAACCAAGACAAATTTCCTTGGCAAAGGGACATTGAAACTGCAACTGAAACTGCAGGTCTCATTGCTGCATCTACAAATGGTGACATCTTTCCTCTCCACAATCTGCTCTTATCCTTCTTTCTTTTTTTTTTCTCTCTTTCTTTCTCTCTTCCTTGCCTTGCTTTGCTTGCCTTGTAATTTTTTTTTACTTCTTTTTTTTTTTTTCATTTCTATAGATAACCAAAATGGCTGCATACCTCCTTGCCATTGGAACCAAACTGCTCTAAGATAAACCTACCCCATAATATACATATATATCTGTATGTACTGGTCTTTGAGTGTTGTTTCACTCTAATCTGCCCCAAGGGATCTATTAACCAGAATCTGGGTTACCCCGCCTCAGGGCAGGATGCAAAAAATGAATTGGAAAAGGTGCTGTTTGAGCAGGGAATCAGACTAGATGACCTTCAAAAACCCCTTCCAAGAACTATTCTCCGATTCTGCAACTCCATGAATCAAGCTCAGGTATAATATAGTACTATATTAGTATTAGCACTATATAGTACTATATATAGTACTATACTATGTAGTATTAACACAATAAATCATTATACAAAAAAAAAAAATTTCACTTCAAGAAAAAAAGTTACATTTAAAAGTACACAACTCAGAACCATGGAGAATATATTATTTATGTATATTTAATTTTCATCTTCCAAATCAGACACAAATTCAAAAGCTGCCACTTGAACATTACTTCAAGACACACTTCTGTCCTTAACAGTTCAGGACTGAAGTCCATTCATGGTGTGAACTAATGGCCAGTGTGCAAATTTTGTTGTGAAATACATTGCAAGGAAGGCTGCTTCCTGTTAAGAATGGTTAAATGAAATTAAGCTGCCCACAAATTAATTATGTGCCTAGAAATTCATTGAGATAAAGACAACCATACAGTTGTCTTCTTGTAATGCACAGAAAGGACATGAGCATTAACAATTGTTAATAGAATATATTCTTTAATGAGAGTACAAAAGGCTAAGTCTTATTTTCGAGACTGTTATGCATATTCTTGAAATATTCTGAAATTCTAGAGAGTGTTATAGTAACTTCACAAGATACAGGAAAACAGTTCAATTTTTTCAAATTTAATGATTAATAGACACTTTCAAAGGTGTAAGATCACAAAATGCATGCTCACCTTCCTCACCACTCCTAAACTGTAGATCTTTTTGTCAACTGGAGGACAACCTAGAACAATATCTATCAACATTAGACATCTAAAGAAATAGAAAAAAACATGGAAGAGGAAATATATCAGGGATGAGAAAGACAAGACTCTTCAGTATTCCATATGAACATAACTACTTACCTTACTTACTCCTACCTTTTTAACATGCTGAGAAAACAACAGGATGAAGGGAAAATACATTTTTTACAATGTGCTGCTTCTCCCTACAGTGTTCAGGGTATTTTTATCATTTTTATGGTAACTCATTTGATTTTTTTTTTGCTTGCTTTATTTTCTTCTTTTTGTGAGGAGGATCAACTGAATTAAGCTAGAAACTGGTGTGACTAAAAGTCTTTCCAAAATCCAAGTTTTTCAAGATAGCTGTTAGTATTCTAATATGAATCTGCCAAATCTAACTTTTTTTTTCTTACTTCTCCTGTAGATCATTTTAGTGTGACATATAAGCAGTTAACAACTTCATTAAAGTATTGGTTTTCCATTATGATAATCAGTCCATCCTCTTTTTCAGGACAGCATAACTTCAGCAAGCCTTGCCTTTCTGGTCTATCTAGGGATAACATTTTAGTACTGAATCTAACCACAACGAAGGGAAATTATACTAATTTGTATACTATTTCTTTTATGTAGCAGAGCAGCTACAGGAAATTATTAGTTTAAAATAGCAACAAGAAACCTTAAGGAATTCATGTAGCAAGAGAGAAAAGACAGACCGGAGTAAAGAGGAATACTTTGCTTTCTTTTGAAACTGAATTTCTGGGACTCAATTTGAAAATCTAATTAATCTTTCAGGCTTTTGTTGCTGCTCTTTGATTGGATTTGCTGCACATTCTCAGCTAATATATAACAAAATTTCAGTAGATGAGTACCTGTATATTTGAAATTGCATTCATTTTATGATCCTTCTTGAGATTATGTGGCAAATATGTTGGATGTAATATTTTGGTTTGTCTTTAAAAATTAAATTAGTGCTTGTTGGTATCAGTTCACTACGCATTCATTATGAAACTCTTGCAAAAAATTAAGAAGAATTAAATAAGGAGTTGAATGGAACCTCTATATCTTGTTTTTTATGGTAACATTGATGTTTCTTGCTGAAGTCATATATCTGAGTCTGGGTTTTGGCTGTCTTAGTTACAGAGTATTCATGTCTGTATTCATTGCATGTGTCCTGGATTTCTCCAGTGAATAAACCTATCTAATAGTTAAGCCTTTATGTCCTAATCCCTCTTTGGACCAAGACAACTACTCTTTATGAAGATCTGTTTTTTGCTTCAACTGTCTTCTTGATAGGTGTAATTAAAATATTTCTTTTAGAGTAATAATATTTGTTACAAATTATATATTTCTACATGTCTAATTATGGCTTAAAATTGGTTCTGCAGTTCCAAGAGAACAGAATGTGAAGGAAGTTATTTTCCACACTCTGTACAGCCCAGGTGAGGCTGCACTGGCCACATCTTCAAAATGATCCGGTGAGGAGCTACAGCATGATCAGGGGCTTAGAACACACCAGCCTTGAGAAGAAATGAAGGGATTTTTTCCCTCGTTGTTTCCTCTGACAAACAGCCTTAAATTCCTTTGAAGGGAAATTTCAAAGGCGATGGAGCCAAGCTCTTCTCAGCCGTAACACACTCAGGTGTAGCATGAGAGGTGGCTTGGGAACTCAAATGCAGAAAAAGTCTTGTCACCAGAAGTGCAGTGCCGAATATGTTTCCCACAGAAATCATGGATCCTCCACCCCTGAAGGTTTTCAGTACTTGCCAGCTAAAATGCAAACATGACCCATCTAGTAGGGAGAGGTCCCAGTCCCACTTTCTGTGTGGAGTTGAGCTGCATTCACACAGAGATTACCAATATTCCAAACAACATTTTGTGGTGCTATGGTTCACTAATATAAAATATCAACTAGTAAAAACAATCCTGAAAGCACGTTGGTGACTAAAATAAATTTTAAACAGACGTCAAAAATATTTTATTTTCCCGAATTTGTATAATATATGTATGCAACTTTTAGTTGCAGTTGGTTTGCTTGTATGTTTTGGGATGTTGCTCCTAAGCAGAATTGAAACCAATTTCAAAAAATTGTAGATAACTGTGAACCGATATTGAAATAAAAATCCCCCAAATCATGCAAAAAAAAGCATGCATGCAGTAGCTTTTTAGAAATACACTTTTTGAAAATCAAAAATACTAATTCTGTTTCCAGGACCAGCATGTTATATTCTACTGTTCAGTGGCTTGTAACAATATTTTTAAGTACTGGAAGGGTCAGAAGAGAGGAAAACGATGACTCTCCCCTTGAATGGATCTGTTTGTACATACTGCATTGGCAGATGCAAAACCAAGGAAGACTAATTAGTCCTTGGTGTTCTCAGAAGTGGTGAGTGACTAATGTAAAGCTGAATTTTGGAAAACAGAATATCTGTTTTTCTTGTCACATGGGATTTCCATGAGGTCTGTCTGCAAGTATGTGAAATAATCTCAGCGTTCAATCTTAGCACAGAGATACACTATCTTAAGCTTTGCACTACATGAGTGTAAATATTAAATAGGCATTGGAAAGATACTCTAGGTTAAGACATAATTCTTATTCTTTTCACTTTTAATCTGATACCTATCTTACATTTTCTGACCTTGGGGAAATAAGCTAACCTTAAACCTTGCAAAACAACAAGTGTTCTGAAATCTTTTGCGCAGGAGTTTCTTTTGATTTTCCATTGACTTTCTTCTTCAAAACATACTGCAATTACTATCTTCACAACTGCTGGTCACTGCCCCAAACCGGCTGTTTTGATTTAAATTGGAATTGAGGAGGTGGTTCCATGCTCATGACTCAACATTCTCTTTAAAATTAATACTTGTTTGAATTGTAGTTCCAGACTAGCACATACAGTTTGCAACTTTGGGAACATCAAGTCTTCATAGAAAATTAATTCCTCACTTCTATTTCTTCAGAGAAACCTCCAAGCTAGTTTGAAATTTCTGCATCTGTACAAAAGATTTTAGAAACCTGTCTTATAAAAAGCACTTTTTTCTCATACAATTTGTGTCAAATTAACACAATGAAATATGCAACAATATTGAAAGTGTCTTTCACAGAACAAAACATCACAGAAAACAAAAGAGAAATCCTCTCACTAATAAGCAGGGAAATTTCTTTCTTACGTTATACACTTGCACTGATTGCCAAGATGATGGTCTGAAATGACATTTTCAATCATAAGGAGCCTCAGGCAAACTCAATAAACTAAATAAGTATGGAAACAACATATCTAAGGTGAACTTTACATGAAAAGGGGAGCTTAGGTGTAAATTATCTAACATCCTGTCCAGTCACGTCCTGAAAACCGCCAGAGATGGGTATTTTACCACATCTTTAGGGAGGTTGTTCCAGTGATTAATCCTTCTTACTGCAAAAAAACCCTTCTATCAAGATGCAACCTCTCATGGTGCAGTCTGGACTGCTTGCCCCTTATTTTCTGTCATGTGATTTCTTTGTGAAAAGAGAGCCTTTACTCTTTTTTGAAACTACTCTTGAAGTACTGGAGTGCTGTGATGAAGTCCCTCCTGAGAAAAGGAGAAAATATCTACTGTCTTAAGTCTTTACACGCAGGTGAGTTCTCCAGCTCTTTGACTGTTTTCATGGTTCTTTTTTGATTCAACTTCAGTTCTTGCCTGCTTTGAATTGTGGGGACAGAAGGAGAACACAGGGCTCCAGGTGTGACTTGACAGGTGCTGAGTGGAGGGGGATGATCCCATCTCTCTCTCTGCTGGCAGTGCCCCTGTGGATGAGCCCAGGACAGGTTTCTCCTTTGTTGCTGCAGTGGTGCACTGCTGACCCATCTGCAGCTTTTGTCCACCAGAACCTCCAGGTAGTCCTTTTATCACTTCTTAAACTTTGTTCCGTTCTTGCTAGCTCACTCTTTTCCAACATTCCTGGTTCTCCCAGTGAGATAGCTCTCCCTTCTGAAATGCCCACCTCAACCCTCAGCTTAATGTCACCAGCCAACTTGGCGAGAACATTTTCAGTCCCATCGTGCCAATGATTTATGAAGATGTTTAATGTTGTGGAGCCCAGTATTGATCCCTGAAGGATCACATTTGTGGCAGCTTGCCAGCCTGATCATCGCTCTCTGAGTACAAGGTTACCCAGCTTCCTACTCAGCTCCCAGACTCTCAATCCAGTCTTTATCTTGTGAGTTGGAATAAGAGATGGCTGGGAAGCAGCACCAAATGCTTTGCTGAAGTAGCTCTAACCTCTATAAAACATTACTAATACTTCTGCTATAGTCTGTTGACTTATGGGATAGCATTAAATTTGCACTTCTAAAGTAACTATACTTATTTTATTTCCTGGCATTATAAACTATGCTTCTGCTCCCATATTCAGTCATTAAAGAGCTATAGAAGCGAAACTCGATTCTGGCTAAAATTAAATAAATCTGGTAAGTGTTTTCTACAGGTCTTTTGATCTGTTCATCAAAGAGATGCTCATCTGTCATCAAGATTTAAACAAATAAATATTTTAGCTCTTTAGGCCTTCAAATTACTGATGATGAAAGTGGCCAAAGAGAGGAGAATATTTTAGAAGGTATTCTAAGGAGATAAAAATCCTGCAGCCCTTGTCTCAACAAGAAGAAGTGTGTTTTCATTCATGAGCTGACTGAAGTAATTAGGTAGGAATACTCTGCTCACTGAAGCATGCTGCTTGGAGTTAATGGCCTACAAAAAGAGAAGCAGTGATCTAGGAGGCAACAAATTCTGGCTACAGAGCTATGGGGAGGGCTGCCTGTGCACAGATGGGTGAGTGACACTAAATCATCAATAAGCCGTGATGAAGAGGCACAGGAATGTTGACTGTTGGTTCATCCCTCGAAAGAAACCCAGCACTGAAGGCTAAGTGCCCTTAATTTCCCAAAAAAATCACCCCCAGAACACCCTCAGCTCACTATTACATGTCCTGAATCATTTGTGTTTTTATGTATGGTTCATTGATTTTAAGTTCCATGTGAAAAATCCCATCTTTCCAAACAGTTTTATGATAACGTTTATATGATAGAATAGTTGGAGTTGGAGGGGACATTTAAATGACACCTGGGACAACCTACTGAAATGTTTGACCACCTTCACTGTGAAAAGTTCTTGCTTATAGCTAGCATGGATCTACTGTCTTTTAGTTTAAAACCATTACCCCTTGTTCTATACCTACAAATATTTGTCCTCATCTTTCATATAAGTCCCCTATAAGAATTGAAAGGCTGTAACAAAGTAACTGGAGTCCTCTCTTCTCCAGGCTGAACAATCCCAGTTTTCTCAGACTTTTTTCATAGCAGAGGCTGTCCTCATAAGAGATAGTGTCTCTCACTGTCATAATTTCTCTTATTAAAGTCATAAAGGCAGTATGGAAGGGGTAAAAATACAGTTCCCTGATATTTGAGTACAGTAATTTTTTTAACTATTCCATTTGCTAAGATGTTATTAGGATGGAGGAAAAGGGATTCATTCCCCACAGTTTTAAGAATCCATCTACATTTTCAAGTATAAGCCCATCATGTGACTTTATATAAAAAAATGAAACCCTTTAATTCATCACTTAACTTGTATTCAGCGGTGGCTTCAAAAGCATGAAGGAGACAAAGGTTATAACTGTGGGGAGAATTTAACCTCGTTTTTTCCCTCTCATTTAAGCTCTAATATTTTTTCTGTCACTATGTTAGAAATGATGCTTTATTAAGTAATATGTGGGTATCTTGCTTTTAGTAGGATTCTCTGTACTGTAAAAGCAAAAGTAAGAAAGGGCAGATGTTTCTCTTCATTACAAGATGTTTAAAAAGATGTTTCCTTTGATCTGTCAGTCCTCAATCCTCCCCTTGGGAGCAAGATGTCTGAGGCATACTTCCTCTTGCTCTGCAAACACAGGTCCTCTGTTTTATATAACATTATCAGAGAATGGCTGCTAAGATCTCCATTTACTTTTGATAGAAAAGAGACTTTTAGCCAGATTTTAGGAGGAGAGAAAATTTATATGATCAGAGATAATTCTGGTAACCTCCCCACTGAAGAAAAGAGCTCAAGAATTGGAATACTCTGAAGGGGTTTCACTCTGGCCATTTGCTTAACACATGTGAAATATTTAAATGTTTCCTAAACCAAAGAGATATTGACAATCCAGCCTTGTGTTTAAGACACTCTCAGCTAGTCTGGATGTTTAATCACAGATGCAAAGCTGCCAGACAGAGTCTAGATGAGAACCTGATGTGGAATCAAATTTGCCCTTTAAAATAAGTTGACAGTCTATACCATTCTACATTTGATTAACACTTCCTTTGCAAGGTCAGAGCTGATTTTTTTTTTCCTGTGCAAGGTAATAAGAATTGCTAAAGTTTACTTGATCTGACATGTTTTATTTTTCTCTGATTTGGATCAAATCTATTTGCATCTTCTCTGAGCAATGTTTAGCTTTAGAATGTTTGGACCATAGTAATCTGAACCATGATTTTTTTTCTTAGAATACCCTGTACTCATTTACATATGTAAGAAAGGACAGTTTGTAGCCTCTTAATCTGAGGGATAATGTAAATTGAGCTTTGGACTATTGATTAAATAAAGATAATAGCAACATCATCTTTAATAGAAAGTGTTGTTTGCTTGGGGAGGGTATTTTTATTTCTAAATATCCTTCCCCTGATACTTTTCTTCTGAAAACTTTGCAATGATTTTTAACTCAGCTGAAGGTTTGGATTCTACATTCTTAACCAGAAAAAATTCTTCCACTTCTGGTGAACCAGTAACAGAAAGAGAAGCTTTGCATAGAGGAATCAAAGTGTTGTACAGCATAGATGTTGTTCAGTGAAATTGTTAGTGTTCACTCAGTGAATACTAACACTCCTCCTCTTTTTGAGGATTTTCAGGTGTTAATTAAATAATCTTCTGAAATTTCCTGAGAAGATAGTAGACAGTTTCATGCCACTAGACAGACTGAAAGATTAAAATTTTTCTTGAATCTGAAACCTGAACTTTGAACCTTTTCCAATTGTTTTGGAATTTCACACTACAAGCATTTGCTGGTTTCATGCTAACATTTTTAAAAGTTTGCTACAGAGATATTGTAAAAGCACACCTCAGTATTATATTTCTTGGTTGAAGGAAATTGTATCTTGATCACTTCCTGTATTTAGGAAGTTGGAAATAAATACACTCTTGTTCAGAACTAATTGAGCCCAGAGAAGAGCAGAGTGAGAATGTGTGAGAGCAGCAGCCCTGCAGACACCCAGGGCAGTGAAGAAGGAGGAAGAGGAGGTGCAGGGGCATGGATTCCCCTGCAGCCCGTGGTGCAGCCCATGGGGAGGCAGCTGTGTCCCTGCAGCCCATGGAGGGCCATGGGGGTGCTGAGATCCACCTGCAGCTCCTGGAGGTGACCCACGATGGAGCAGGTGGATGCTTGAAGGAGGTTGGAGCAGGTGATCCACTCTGATCCCTGCTAACTTGACCCATTCTGTGATTCTATGATCTATTGGGAATTCATTAGGTGCAGGAATGAAGGAAAGAGCAAACACAAATGTGAATTAACAGCCATGGAAGCAGCATGTTAAAAGGTATATGGCTCTGGCTTTGCTGAGAACAATTTAGCTTCACAGTGCTACTCTGAGACTGACATCAGGCATACAACGGATACAATTCATAACCAAGTCAGATTTCACTATTCATTAAGTTATTTACATGTTGGTTACTTATATGTTGCTCCTTTTTGTTATCTTCTAGTGTTCTTATTTGGATTATTAATAAATCAGATGTTTTTATGGCTATTTGAGATGACTGTTATTTGCCAAGATTAATTAGAAGAAATGACATTGAAAGTTTATATGATTGGAATACAGAATTCCAGAACCAAAAAAAATAGATCTACCTAAAAAAGCCTCAAGGCTCAGCATTTAATGCTGAAGTAAAGATAATGTAAGTGTCCAGCTTTGTAATTATAGACAAAATTGAAAAGAATATCATATACTTTATCATCACTTCAGAAGGGATATTTGGCTTCTTATCAGTGCCATGAAGTGAACTCTGTATTATTAACATCTGGTAGCCTGTCCAAATGTAATGAACCAGTTTTCTCAGTTTACTTTAACACATGTGAATAAGACACAGGGAAGAAGCCCAGTACAAACAGTAAAAGTGTTCTGTGAAAATTAAAGGCCATAGTAAATATTAGAAACTTTATTGTTCTTTTTCCAGTTCATTCTTCACAGCTCTAATTTAGCCTCTTCATTAATTGACATATTTATCATGAATTTCATTATTAGCAGTTAGAATTCACTGGAAGGGAATCACACTAATAACCAGATTACCTGCAAATGCATAGGGTGGTTTAATTTGTATCATGTAGAACATTGATTTTTTTAATTTGTTTTCTTTTTTTTTTTTTGTTACTTTAGTTCAATAATATAAAATCCATTAAGAATGTTTTCTCTTTTTAAAACATCCAATTTGAATGGAAAAGGGTTGAGTTAGAAGAGCAATAGACTGTATGAATTCATGTCTCAGTGAGTGTCTGATGAGAAAACTAATTAGAACATCATTTGTAAATGAAGGCTAAGATTTGCAAAATACAGAAAAAACGCTTTAGAAAAGTGAAATATTCACTGCTTTTACTTTTATTCAACCAGGTGACACTAAACTGAAAACAGATCTTTGTGGATGAATTCATGTTGCAAAACAATTTTTTGTAGGATACAGTGTTGGTTTCCACTATGCTCAAGAGTCTTTGAAAGTAAAGGGTATTTACAGAAGTTTTCAAAATTCAGTGTAAACTATTTCAGGAATCTGAATAATTATTGAATCATAGAATTGTTAAGGTTGGGAAAGACCTCTAAGACCAAGTCCAGCCCCACACCCAGCACTGCCACATTCACCACTGGACCATATCTTCAGTGCCACATCCACGTTTCTTGAGCACTTCCAGGGATGGTGATTCCCCTGCTTCCTTGGGGAGACTGTTCCAGTGTTAACCACTCTTTCAGTGGTATTTTTTTTCTTAATATCCATTTTAAACCTCTCCTGATGCAATAATGCCTTTATTTTCCTGTAAGGTTAGTTGGTCTTATTTCCAAGAATTTTTTTTTTAAACAATGAAAATTGTTGTTCTGCAGTGTTGTTCACTTGAAAAAATCACCTGGGATCTCCACAAACAATCAAGAATATTCTGCAGTGCCTTTATGTGTGAGTTAAATAATGCCAAGAGGATTTCATACTGAAATAATTGTTCTGATTTCTACGCTGAGAAGAGCAACCTGAGAATTTTGTTTTCTTCTCATTTTTATGTCAGCTGACTTCATGAAAAGAAAAGATTTATTGTTCTCACACTGAACAGGAATGTTAAGGGAGTCTGAAGACTGAACATAAATGAAAAGGCATTTAAAAAGGGATATAAACATCAGCTGTAAGAGTATTTAAAAGGGAAATTAAGATCTAATAGTGTAACAGTTACCAAAAAATCAGCTTTAGACACTTTATAATCCAACCATACAAAAATCTTAAGGATCTTAATATGCCAGCATAAGGAGTCAAACTATTTTATATTATGGAAAATATTGACATTTAATTCTTCTACAACTGATTTTGTTTTCATGAGGTTATATTAAACCTTCATGTAAATATAGATATCACTGGCAATTATAAGAATTTTCAAAGTTTGAAGCCCACATCAGTGACTGATATTGCTGAGCTGGGGTCTGAAGAACCAGTGCAGACACCAGTGATGTCAGACATTGATAAGCTGTAAATAAACAATCACAACTATAGAAGGCAGTATGTTTAAATGAGTAAATGAAGCTACTTCAAAATATGCAGGTGTTTTTTCATACATTAAATGTTGCCTGAAACTCTCTCACATAGATTTTACACACATAGGTGTCTTTAAATATGGGGTTTTTTTCCCCTTGGGATTTCTGTATATCTAAATTTTAAGAAATAGATAAAATAAGTCAGCAACATTACAGTTCTCCGCCTGTCAGTTTTGCTGATCTTATCCCAGAAACAAACCATGATCATTTTTACATTCCTTATTACTAGGGACTATTTCAACCTGTATATCATTGATAAATTACAATTTCAAGGGTTTGGGTTTTTTATAAACCTCTCATATTCTCAACAGCCACTGTTTTGAATTTCTTACAAATCTTATACAAAAACCCACCATGTTCACAGCTAGAATTAAGAATAAATAAATCAAGTTTCTCTCTGGCCTTTGTGATAAAGTAGAAACAAAATTAAAAGCATAGAAAAAAGTATTTTAACTTGAAATATTAATACTTAATATTATTTAGACTTGCTTTTAAATTTTTGTTACAGTTTCCACTAACACAGTCTCTTGTAGGCATATCCTTAAGGACTCTTTCTGTACTGATATTACTCACTGAAGTTTTATGAAGGCCTCTAAAATTGAGACTGGACCCAAGGTCTCCTTTCTAGCTGATTAGATTGATTTCATTTGTGATCTGTTTGTCCTTTCCAGTTCAGTGAGCCATTAGCTCCTTTATGCAAAGTGAATTAGGACAGGAGTAATGATACCTTGCTATAAAAGTCTGCTGGCCAGGGCATCCCCACCTGGGCACTTTTCAATAATATTCTCAGGTGATAGGAGTGGTAAAGAGGGAGGAATAAAACTCCTCAGTGTGTATTCAGCAGTTGATTTCTCAAATAAGAAGGGGTTGAGGAGGTTACAAAGTATGAGAAGTGAAGAAGTGAAGAACTTGTTTTCTCAGTTTTGTACTTTAGACCAAAGTGTTGCTCGAGTTACTCTTTGATGGCTTCTCTTACTCTTTTGGTTGGGGATAAACATACAAATGTGTATATTACACATATGCATATTTTAATTGCATGTAGTGTTGGATACTAACAATGAATTTGACAAGTTTTTAACCTTTCAACTTTTGTGTTTTCAACACTGCATTTCAAATATAGAGGGAAATCTAATAGGAGGGGAGAAAAAGAAGGAAAAAGTCTTTAAGAAAGGAGAATGTTCTATAATCTGGCTCACTCAGATTGGTCATGACACAGTTCTATTAAAAATTAGTGTATCCCAGAGAGTTCAGGGGTACTGAAGTTTGCATAAGACCTTTGAAAATAATGGAAATGTTTATTTCAAAAGATGATTCTTGCATTTTTATATGAACAAAAGAAAGGATGCCTGGGTGAACATGACTCATAGAAAAATAAATCTTTTCCTGCCCTTTGAAATAAAAGTACACAGTTCTCTTTATTGAGTAGTGAATATTTAAAATAGGCAAAAGTAATGAAAGTTTGCTTCTGGTCCCAGATTTCCCTTCTTTCCCCTCCCTTTGCCCCAGAATTTGTGCTGAGGTTCACAGATAAACTTCATCATTTTAAATCAGTGTTGCTGCAGAAAGAATCCACATTTATCTTATCTCTGTGTTGGCCTGGGTTGCAGAGGACTTCTCTTCTTCTTTTCTCTTTTCTTTTC
>VWYP01013447.1:0-7500 GCA_013400435.1 Pycnonotus jocosus
GAGAAGCTGTGGATTCCTCATCCTGGGAAGTGTGTTACCTTGATCTTTTTAGCCTTCTGATGTTTTTGCACTTTTTAATGGAATTTCTCACAGATTTCATGTAAACAGAGTGATGTTTTTGNGTTTTTGCACTTTTTAATGGAATTTCTCACAGATTTCATGTAAACAGAGTGATGTTTTTGCAACCGTTCCTTTTTGTTACCATTCCTTTCTCTAAGGAGGAGACAAATGATGGACTTCTAGTTTGGCAAGTGTGGTTGGAGAGGTGGCAACCTCATCCTCCAATCCATGGTCTTTGCCAGAAATCTATATAAGTGAGTCAGAAAAATAAACTTTCTTCTTCTTGGCGCTGAACTTGACTTGAGTGCGCCTCGTTCATTTCATGTCCTATAATGACAGAAGTGTTTCAGGCCAGGCTAGATGGCGCTCTGAGAAACCTGGTCTAGTGGAAGGTATCCCAGCCCGTGGCAGAGGGTTTGAAACTAGATAATCTTTAAGGTCCCTTCCAATCCAAGCCATTCTATGATTCTATGACATCTTTCCTACAAGAATCAGGCACTGTGGGAAAAGGTATGAAAGATTCACACCAGCAGAAGAACGAGAGTGGGAACACCAGTTTCTCTGGCGTTAGGTGTTCAAGTTACACTTTGACTTGAGAAAAAACAGATCTATCTGTATCTTCCCAGGATTATTTTATTCTGTGTTATATTAATTATAAGGAAAAATAAGTTAAACTGTTACAGTTTATTCTGTCTGAATTCTTAGAAATGCAGATACTTTTAAAATTCTGTGGTTTTTTTTAATATTTCTGTCACAAAATGTGAGAAAGCACTTGCATTTTGCAAATTACTCTATATATTTTTATTTAGTAACACCCTTCTGAACCCTTCATTAACCATTCTGAGCCTTCATCAAGCATTAAAACAACTCCAGAATCACAATATATCCCAGTACATCAACAAAATTTCTCTTTGTTGAGAATAATTCTGAATTAGTTACAGGTTCTCTTGATAATGTTATAATATGAAGAGATTACCATGTTAAGATTTTTTACTTTCCTTCAGAAGATCTGTAAGTGGACGCACAGTTAAAATAAATTACATATGACAGTGGATCAAAATCTGTCGCTGCAGGTGCATTTCTTATAATATAAAGTTAAATGAGTGTATATGAAGTTAAAGGTCCTTTCGATCTTCCAGGCATTTTCAACAATTTTTACTGGGGAATTACTGCAATTTTAAAAGAAAAAGTAGTGGAAAATACTTTTTTTTACTGCAGAATAAAAGTTTGAAGAATGCTTCCTTTTTCTTTTTTTTGCTTGAAATAAATTGATTTTCAAATATGAAAATAATTAATTCACTGAACTCTGATTTAAACCTTAATTATTTTAACACCCCTTTTATTTTTATGTCACACAGGTATAGAAAATGATGAAGAAATTAAACAGTTAGATGAAGAAATCAAAGAACTAAATGAATCCAACTCCCAGATGGAAGCTGATATGATTAAACTCAGAACTCAGGTAACAGTTTTATGAAGCCCTAAATTCAAGCTGCTTTTTCTACATGACTGATTTAAAAATATAGGAAATATGTTTTTCCCTTTTATATTTCTTATATATTTATATCTATGCATAATTTGCTATTTATAAAATTTATATAAAATATTATATAAATATACAAAATTTATATAATCTACTATTTATAAAATCAGTGTTCATTATGCAATTTTTACATCAGTTACCAACAGTGAAAAAAACAAAAAGAACTCCGCAAAATACATTCTTTAAAATAATGGCAAATCATGACCCTTCGTGGTCAGCTTGGTATTTCCCCTTGATAAAGCTATGCCTTTCTAATAGCAGCTAAAGTACTGTGTGACAACATGATCATTAACATAAGCTACAAGGTGAAGGAGCCCAGATGAGCAATATGGCTTTTGCCACGTCTTACAGAGTAAATTTAGACAGAGAAGTGAGTACCTGTTACACTTCACGATGTGATACACTAAACACAGCCCTTGGCAGCAGTAGCCGTTCCAGAGATCCAGCTTAATTCTTTTCTCATTCCACATAAATTTGTTGGGGGTGGGGGGAAAAGGCAGAAAACCTAATATTAGACTATTAACTAAAATTCCATTATTCAGCAATCCTAAAACTGAATGAAACAAGCAAAACAAGAAAATCAGTTGAATTCCCCTAGAATTTTTCAGTGTCCTGAATAGATTCTGGTGCTTGTCTCTTCACATGATTTGCACAGAGATACACACAGTAGAATTCATCAGTCTCCATTTGTCAGTCTTTAGTCTCGTGATCATAGTCACCCAAATGATCTCAGTGGAAACAGAGTAAACCAGTCCTTATTACTCCTTTGTCTGCTGCTTATGGAGATGGGTATCATGTTCATTCTCCTTCTCCTCTTGTATAGTCATAAATACAAGGCAGGATCTACTTCTTCAGCTTGGTTTTTATTTGATTGCTAAACCTTAGCCAGATTGATACTGAAACCTCACTTCTACTTTATGCCTGCATTCAGAGTTCTGCTGTCATTATTCAGCCTTCATAGGATTTTGATTTATGGTTTACACAATTTCCTGATGTGACCACATATAAATGTAGGGTAATGAGGACAGAATCTGCAGGAACATAAAGCAAGAATAATCAGTGGCAGGAAAATTACATTTATTTACTCTTGAAAAATGTGATCATAAATTTTGAATCTGGCAGCTTCCAATTGCCTTATGCTTTCTTCTGCTTAATACACTGAAGATACTATTCACATACAGACTAATTTAGCTGAGGTTTTAAAAAATATGAAGCAGTTTGGCTGTTACATGTACATTAGGTAAATGCTCCAGTTGTCAGTAATTTACTGCACTTTTAATTTTATATTTGGGCGGATTAATTGAAAAATGGAGCCATGATAACGCTATCACAGGCATGAATATGTATTGAGTTTCAGAGATTTATCTAGGAATATCACATCAAGCTTTGATCTGAAATGAATACTGAAGCCATACTTTAATGGTCTCAGTTCCAGTTTCAGACCAGTGCCATTGCATATTCTTAGAAATCAGAAATGCATATTCTTAGAAATCAGGCACTTTGTGAGGCCACTGAATGTTCTTGGTAAAAGAAAGCTCAGCTGGTGATTTTCCCATTAATTTAAAGGGATAGTTTTTACACTTCAGTGCAGCAGATTTAGAAAAAGAGTAGATTTAAATGCTTAATGGGATTTTAAAAAGTAGAGGTAGGTACAAGAGACCATGAAAACAATATTTTGTCCACCAGTCATCTTCTAAGATTTTCCTAAGCTAAACCTGACAGGTGCTTGTCTAACCTGTTCTTCATTTCCCATACTAGAAATTCAGTAATCTCTAGGTGGTCTGGTCTAATACTTATCTGTTTTCACCCAGCTAGCTACTAAGGTCTTGCAGAGAATCCTGACTTAAACTTCACAAAAATTCAGAGGCCTTAGCTCTGAATTCATACACTCTCTTGAAGATAAGAAATTTACATTTACAACACATAGATAGTTACATCATAGTCATTATCAAACTATTAAGAAGATCAAAGTCAACAGTCCCCTTTATTTGCAAAAATAAAATTATATTGGACATAACAAAATGTTTGCTGATAAACCTTTAGAAAATCATTGTGCAACTCAGATTTCGGTAAGACTTGACAGATGGGGAATATGCAATGGGAAAATAGTGGAAGTTACGTGAACACCAGAAGTAGCAACAGTCTTGTTAGATATAGATTTGCAACCCATACGATTGTAAGTGCCAGTGAAAGTTCTTCATATGATGGGAACAGGAAATTTTTCCATGTAGAATTTTTCTATTTAATAAAGTGAAAAGTCAAGCCTTTTTCTTGGTTGGAGCAGTTGTAAGACTCTCCTTTACTCAGCTGCCTTATTACTTAAGACTTTGGAGAAAGTATTTTTAACCTAAGATCTTCTAGTAAATTTGTTCAAATCTAACATGCAAATATGAGAGGAGCAGAAACACACAATGGGGAGAGGGGAAGAACAAATCTGCAAATAATTGTGTTTCATACAAGCAACAGATTATCCTATTTTCAGAATACATACAAGTAAACATTTCTTAGTTTTAGAGTAAAATGTGGAGAGGGAAATTTCAGCCTTTAAGCAAACAAGTGCAATAATTAAATTTAAAACAGATGAACTTACAGATGACTACTAAGTGAAGTGGTGAGATATGCTGATCATCTGCCACTGTATTTGCAGATACTCAGCACCCCATGAAAAAAGCAAAAAGATTATAGAAGTTGCAATGTATCTGCTAGATAGAAGATCTGTAGAATGTCAGCTCCTGCTGACGTTAGTGTGAGGTGGCTGCAGTTCAGTATGCCATACTGCTCTGAACCTTCATTGGCATCAGGCTCCTCATTCTGGTCTGTAATATAAAAATAAAATTAGGATAAATTCTGAAGTATGACTTGACTCTAAGAAGCACCTATGAAAGGTGTTTTGCATCTGGATACAGCACTTCCCTCCAATATAAACAAGCTAAAAGCAAAATAAGAGTGGAGGAGGATCAGGTGTCTAGGTTCAAAGATGAAGAAAGTATTTTCCTTACTGTGGTGGAAATCACAGCTCAGAATCAATTAACTGTGACAAAGCGAAGTCCCTACAATACTGGCAACTTGGATTAACTGCAATATGCACCTGTAGTCAAAAGAGATACTTGGAGACTGTTTATGTAGACACATCACTTTTCAAAATTACTTCTATCAACTGATGGGCTGTATTTCCATAAGTAGACTGAAAATTTAGGTCCAAAATAAAATGTGATACCTCTGACTACCTGACTGTGCCACTAGCTTCCAAACATTTACTCACCCATGGTCAAGTTAATATGGGCTTAAGAACCTCTACCCTTCTGCCCGTTACTACTGCAGTAGCAGTAGAACCCTCTGACATTCCCATCAGCATTTTAATTGTATCAGTTCTTCCCATAGCTCACTCTCTAGGCCAGTGTAGAAATGGATAAACCTCATTTTGAGAATTCAAAACCTTGTGTTCTTTGGCATTTTTTCCACTTCAGTGGCTTCTTTTTTCTTGTCAATGCATATTTTAACCTACACACACACAGAGCACACTACACTCTCTAATAGATGTTAACAGTTATCACTCCATGTGGAAAGTAAGGACAGAGCTACAGAGGAAAGTGCAGACAGATGTGAGTGAGCTCTCTATGTGCTCTTGATGAGCTGGACATAAGCCAGTGCTCATCTGAAATCCTTATAACTCCATTAGCACAATACTCTCCACAAGCTCGGGGAAGCTTTCTCTCAGCGATGCTTTTAGCTCAAGCAGGGCACCATGCAAGGTCATAACTAACGTGTCTGGTCACCTGGAAACACAGGCAGTGCACAGTCTCAGTTGTTTTCACCTGTACATGAAGCAGTGCCACATGGCTATTTGCAAATATTCTTCAATTTCTTCAGTTTTACAAGTCATTGTATGCATTGGAAAACTTCTGAATTTGTACGTACATTGCAATAACATGCAGTTATTCAGCTTTCAAAAGCAGCCCTGTGAGTTTGCACAGAATCATATTATACTTACAAAAAGCTAAACACTGGCAGGAAGGAGCTGTGCATGCTTGATGAAAAGGATATATGTTTAGCTGAAAATATAAGAAAATCATGACTTACGGCAGAATGCCCTTGAGATTGGCTTCTAGGAGTTAAACTGCATGGGTGAACTTGCAGAACTAAGGTCCTTAATGCCCTTTCAGCTGAACAAGAAAAGCTCTAAAGGAGTGGAATCAAATCCAAGTTCATTCACTCATTATTATGAGTATTGAAAAGACAAGCTGTTAAAGTTATACAACATACAGTGGGAATAAGAAAGCCTTAGTGATGATAAGAACTGCAGACTCAAGCAAAACCTTTTTAAACATGAATAGACCTTTTCTCCTTTCCCTGGTGTTTCTGTTCTCTCTCCCTTCAAAAAGTGCATGCTTTGTACCAGTTTGCCTTATATTACATTGTACACAAATTTGTCCATTTTAGATTACCACGATGGAGAGCAACCTGAAGACGATAGAAGAGGAGAACAAAGTAATTGAACAGCAAAATGAGTCTCTTCTTCATGAATTGGCCAATTTAAGCCAGTCTTTAATTCATAGTCTAGCTAATATCCAGCTGCCACATATGGTAAGTGATTGAGAGCACAAGTTAAGGAATTTGGCGATCTTCAGTTCACCTCATACAATAGATACCTTTTTTTTATGTTTATGTTTCATCAACCAGTTGGATATTTGTGGTAACAGCACTGAAACCATAGAGATACATTTAACTGCTAACAGACATGGAGGGCCTGTTCCAGTGTATCCTGTAAAATTAAGTAAGAACTAAATAGGCTTTTTAAATATTATAAAAATGGTGGCAGTATGCCTTGCTAATATGTTATGCTTAAATGAATATACGATTAAGAAAATGAAAGTTGTATATGAACTACTATTTAATATCTCGTAGGAACCAATCAATGAACAAAATTTTGATGCTTACGTGACCACTTTGACGGACATGTATACAAATCAAGATCGTTATCAGAGTCCAGAAAATAAAGCCCTACTGGAAAATATAAAGCAGGCTGTGAGAGGAATTCAGGTCTGAACAGCTGCTATAGTGATGAAAATCTTGCTTAAAAAAAGGATGCCTCTTGTTTTTTGCTGCTGTAATTTACCAGAAAGTGTTATATATTTATTTCTGTTTGAAACAGTGTTATGCTTACAAGACTTCATAATGATTTTATGTCTTGCTTTAAAGATAGTAACTGCAGAATAGTTTTTTGAATACATTCACATTTTGTACGTTTTCATATAAGCTGACATAGTGTGATATGCCATGTAATGTTTATAGCTGCTAATGTATGCACATTTTTGGGGTATATATATTTCTGAAGAGGTAAGCTGATCAAAATAAATAGAGTGTAAATTCTTTTTAATGCTTTAGTGATTAAATGTTTTAGTATTTTGAACTGAAATGGACAAAAAAAAAAACAGCTTTGAATGACAATGTTGCAGTCTGCAGCCACTTTTTAAACACTATCATTTTGCCTCATGTTGGAGGATTTTATGGGATTTAAGAAGTACATTTTGTGTGCATATTGTTTCATAGCAAGAATTGGTTGCAAAAATGCTTTATTTTTGAACAATGCTTGAAAATATTATGTGACTTTTGTTTTTGAAGGATGGTGTGTGGTGGGGGCAATAAAATGAGGTTTTTTGAATTCCAAGAAAATGGCATGGATTAGATGTAAGTTACAAAATGGGTAATTTATTGTAAGACAACATCAAGCCATGGAAACTTGACAGAAGATTCAAAGCAGCTTAAACAGCACTTTTTAATTAACTTCTAAGCATTACATGGTATGAATATGGGAACTTCCATTATGAAAAGAACTATATCAGAGGTGGACAACGTGAAGATTTCAGCTTTTGTTTTCAAATAAACTTTGGAGCCAA
>VWYP01013447.1:10000-22738 GCA_013400435.1 Pycnonotus jocosus
ATTGAGTATATATTAAGTCCAGCATTATGCAGTGGTGTCAATAATTAATGTTGTACATTATCCCTGCATGCCATTCCTCTTAATTGCATTCCTTAGAGATCATCCTAAATGACCAAGACAGGAGCACCAATACAAACTCTAGACTGTCTCTCTGCCCCTAGCAAAGGCTGGTCAGCTGCTGAAGGAGTGGGAAACATAGGGAAGGTCCAGGACACTTTGCACAGCAGAGTGCAGAACAAAAAGGCAGACAAAAAGTGCAGTCAACTACAGAAATCACTGCAAGAAAGAGGAAGATAATCTGTGTGTATACACAATGTGATGCAAATGTTTTTGTAGGTAAGTTGGGGAACATTTCAGAAAATCTGATCTTCAGCATCACATCACAAGTTTATTCATAATCATTCCTATATGATCCATTTTCTTAACCTTATGACATTATGATCATGTACAGCCATAGAAGTTTTTTTCATATTAGAATTTGATACCTCCTACTGTGAGACTTTTTATAGGAAAAAAAAACCACAAACCACAACAAAACATCAAAGCTTAAAAAAAGAATGAGAAACTGCAAGAGGTGAACAGATGAAAAAAGTGAACATTTTGGAGGATAGCTGTGTTTTGAATCTAGTACACCAGTGGGCTGGTATGATGCAGAGTACCTAAAGGCATCACATTCTCTACATTAGTAGTCAGATGAGCAGTGAAGTAGTTAATGCCACTCCCTGCTTCTGTCTCCTGCCAACATCAGTATCTCTTCTGACAAATCCTTTTGCCAAAGAATATGAGCCAACTCCTCTGCTCTTGTAGGACCATTTTTCCATTGTTCTGATCAACAGGCTATTCTCTGTGCTTGTGGATTTAATCCTTCTTGAACTTTTTTTACTTAATCTTTCTTGAGCCTCCCGTGCCCAGTATCCCAAACAATGTCTTCATAAATAACACTAGTTTTCTCTGTTCTTATTGCCCAGAAATACTTTGCATGTTGCTACATCCTCGTATTATATTTTGCTTTTTCTTGATCATTCACTGACAGCTCTTAGACCTGTGGCCAACTGCTATATTTTTATCAAGTTTTGTCATAATCAAAAAAGTCTATTATCTCTAAGCAATCTCTAACCTTAAATCTCTATTTAATCCATCATATCATTAAGTTCTTTCTTTACAGCATAGCAATTCTGTGCTGATCAATCTTCTTATCTTTGGTAATTTCTGGTTTTGTTATTTAAAATCAGTAATGGGATTACATGCCTCAGTAGTACCAAAACGATAAAAATTATGTCAGAAACTGTATGCCCAAATAACTTTGAGTTCTGTCTTGTCACTACTATATATAGAGTTTTACTTCCTCATAAAGCAGTAGGGAAGATGTGGAATGGACCATGTGCAATCAATTATTCATTCAACACTTTTTATGGAGAAAACCACATCTAAGTCTAAAGCAAGATTTTTCATTACAGACTTTTGTCAATAGATTGAAATTGATCTCTAAGCAGAACATTTAACCCACCTGACAGTGGACTTGATTTTCTTAACTACCTCTCATGAATGATAAGGAATAATTTGGGGTATCTCCAGATTCATTGACTGTACATTAAAAATCACTCCTCTTGTAAATGCCTCCAAAAAGCATGATCAGCCCAGCTATCTGGGAAGGGATCAAAACAGAAAAAAAAGAAGCTGCAGAACAAGTAAACATGGTCAGTAAGAAGCAAAAGAAACAGAACCAGACCAGCAAAACTCCAGACATTTAAAATGGAGGAAGTAGCAAAAAAAAAAAAAGAGATGGGTATACTCGTGATGGGATAATGCACAGCCCTTTCAAGAAGGAAAAGAATGCGGGCTATGGTGGAGCTAGAGGATGCCACAGGCATGCCAAGTGGGTGTTTTTCAGAAGTAGTTACGTTTTTCTGATATTCACCTATTGACACTTGCACTTACTCCTTGTTTTTGCATTACACCCTGAACTCTATGCTGTCCAAAGGTTTTGCTACTTTTGCTACTTGATTCAGGCTGCCAGTGAGAGATTAGCTTACCTTAGATTAGCTTTAAATGTGTCTTGCTTTTGTGATCTGAAAATAAGAAATTCTGAAGACTGAAAAGTCAAACTGCTTCACTGAAAAGTACTGATATTCTGTCTCCTACTGCAAACATTAGGGCTGCACACACTGACATTGAGCTTATGTCTGAGGAGCAAGCAGCTGTACTGTGGGGGTGACTGATGAAGTTTCTTTCTTCAACCCTGAAACCTCTGTATGTTGGATGACCTGGATTTGTGGGTACCTGTTAGTTTGCTCAAGCACCCACTTTCCATTTGACACTTAAAGAAAGTGAGAATCCCCCTAGAGGACAGAACCTCGGGCCAGGTTGTCTTCTTTGTCAGACCTTGTAGCCCCGCTTGAGGATTTCCCTTGCTTCTGGCTCCTCTGGTGATGCTTGTCCTGCTATTCCCTCGCCAGTAGCTCTGGGGCTGCCGGCACCGAGTGGGCCCAGAGGCAGAAATACCTGCAGCAGCTTCAGGGAGAGCAGCAGCTACAGCACAGACTTCACTGGGGTGACAGCAGCATTAACTGCCTCAAACTATGCTTCAAATAACCCTTCAGATCCTTTTCTGTGGTTATGCATTATGGAAGTAAGGCATACATTTATATCTAGCTGTTACTTATAATAGGAACAATACAAGAAGAAGCATGTTTTTTCCATTTTTTGTGGTGATTATGAAATGATGTGGTTATTTTTAATTTGGTTTGTTACTTCGATTAATATAAGTAAATGTTTTAAATACATGATGATATATTCAATGATATCTGAGCAGTATGCAGCTAGGAAATAATGTGGCATATAAAGAATGAGCTATTCACTGACCCTTATAACATATGGAATTCCTTTTCTTCAGTTCTTCACTGACCATGGCTTTTATAATGAGAGAGAACAGAAGTGTGCAAGTCACTACTGGATTTACACATTAAGGAGATTTAACAAATTAAAACAGATTTTCAGAGAGAGATGGTATTTTGAAGGGACCACCGTGTCCTTGCTTGAGACATTTTTCCTAAGGAGATTATTCTCTACATGCATGAAACTGAAGATTTAATTTTTTTTTTTCTTGTAACATTAACATGAAAGACTAGTGTGAGTACATGTGCATACAATCCTAAATTGTGAAGTATGCCATGTCACAAAATCGACAATCATGCTTTGGAGCCCTGAGACTCTGTCCAGATGGATGCCCAAGATGTGTGAGCCACATTCATACTTAAGCAGATCATTGTTAACACCTCCACCAACATGTTCAGGCCTAGACAGAAGTAAGGTCTTGCTCAGATATGAGTAATATCTGGCCTTTATCGCTAAAATAGATGTTTCAGCTCTTCTGACTACACATGACGTGATACATACTTACCTCTCATGTCTATGTACCCAGATGCATACGTAGATTTAATCTCTAATTAAAAGTTCTGATACTCTAAAACTTTATGTTTCTTAAAAGGATGGAGAGCCTTTCTAATCTGTACTTCTTGGATGAAGAAAGAATTTTATCTTTTTTTCACTAACACTTTCAGTAAACTACAAAAAGAAAGGTTCACAGTAAAATCTATTTTTGCTGCTCCTCCCAGGAAAATGGCATGGCAACAGTAATAGCAGCAAATTTAACCAATTGAAGCCTATTCAGGAGAAACTTCTTTCTATCAGGTGCCAGTTTCTCTGATTCTCACCTGCTTAGTTATATGGCCCTTCACAGAAAAATTATCTTTTGAAAATCCCTTCCAGTTATTTCACTCTTTCTCATTTGCACCATCTATGCTTATCAGAATATATATGAGGGCAATTTCTGAAAACTACTTAAGCTGAATTTCTATCCCAGAAGGAAAGTCTGGAACAAACTGTCTGGAAGAATAACTCATTCCAGGAGAAAGAAAGAAATGATCTTTGTAAGAAATTGCATTTACTGTAGGACAGCTGATGCAAAATACTTAAAACCAAGAGCAAAATGTGGTATATACAAAAACAAACATTGCAGTATCAGCAAAACTGCTAAGTTTCTGTAGTCATAACTTTGGTGGCTGTATAATTATAAGCCATTTTGAACTGATTGGCATGAAAAGGGACTCTTTCAGGGTAGGTGGGTAAATAAGCAAGAAGTGATAGCAATATTCATGGCAAAGGTTGCACCTCTCATTAGATGTGCTGACTCAGGTGAGGCTGCTAGCACTGCACAGGAGGTGATATCATCTGTAGATAGGGATCATGAAAACCATTCCATGGTGCATCTTGTCCACACATGATCAGCAGCAGTCTGAACAGAGATGATCAACACCTTGGGAACTCATTGTTCTCACATGCTTCCCTCTGAAAATCCTGGATAAACCTTGATTTTTCAAACTGCAATTTGAATTCACCCACTGTTTCCTAAGGACTCATACACAGTTAAACACTCATGACAAACAAACCCATAGATAGAAGGTAAAACAAAAATGGTAAATATAGATAAAACATAGATAAAAGGTAAAATAAAACAGGTAAAATAAAAAAGTAAAGTATATATGAACATATAGCAGCATATATACTCATAATAATACTCATCAATTGAATGATCTGTTTTAAGTGTTCCAAGTGTTCTTCCTCCAAATCTCACTGCAGTCAAGAGAAAGTATGACTTTAATGAGTAGGGCTGCAAAATGTGAGTGTGGCAAGATCCTGAGCTGGCTTTGAAAAGAATCTGCTTAGGAGTTCTTTTCCAAAAGAAGACCAAAACTATTTTAAACGCAGAAAAAGATCGTTTTTAAACAAAAGTAGGAATTTTGTTTTTTAAACAATTAGAAGACAAATGAAAAGATTTTTCAGGTGTTCTCATGAGCTCCTTGCAAGCATGTCCTTGCTTCCAAGCTAACCAACAACTTCCTGAGTCATTGGCTAAGCCCTGGCTTATGCCCCTGGTCCTAGGAGGCTCCTCAAACCCTCTCTGAGAAGTAACTCCAGCTGTCTGCTCCAAATGTCGCAAACACTAACTGCTCCTGAATTCACACAAAGGAGCAACCCCTGTGCTTCTGTGCCACGGAGTTCACCTTCCTTGGTATTTTTCAATAACACAAACTTATGAGAGTCAAATAAAATTAACACCATGACTCAAAATCAGAAATGGAATTAGGAATCACTCAGCACTTTCTAATGTTTTGGTTTTTAATCTAAGACCTAAAACCCGTGTGCACTGAAGAGAAGGGGCAGGGAAAGCACGAAGAAGAAGGATGAAAAAAGAATGAAATGGAAAAATAATGACTGCGTATTTTTAATTCTGGTGCCTCTGAAAAAAGTTACAAATAAGTATTAGAAGTATGTTGCTCGTGTTGGTCTTACAAATGATACAGGGATTTTTTTTTTTTCATTTAAAAGCTAATATTTTGTACTAAAATGCCTGTCAGCTGCCAGCTTCTTAACAGATACTTGTTAAAGAGGACAAGGTCTCTAGTGGTCTGTTTCTCTGCAGAATAGGACTTCTTAATTGCACTGGGATTTTCAAATATTTTGCTTTTTTGATAAAACAACAACAAAAAAAAGCAATTAAAAACCAAACAATAACCCTGTCTCTTTTGCACTTATTACTACCTAAGAGCTGGTTTGGGTGTTGTTCTGCTGGAAAAATGAGAGTGAGAATTGAATGAGAATCGGCAATGAAAGAAAAACAAAACCAGAAAAATCAGCAGAAAAAAAAAATAAAATTTGCTAATTTTCTAAAATTCTTCTGACTAACTTTCAAATGGTAAGGATAAATAATAGAGCCTTAACTCATATTTTAAAGATATTGGCACTTTCAGAATTGCATGGGAATAAATTATGCTTTCCCCAAGCTGTGCAAAAATAGAGAAAGGAACCAAACCAGCCAAATGTACATTTTGTGGATGAGATGGGACAAACAGATGAGTGGAGGCCAGTGGAGCATGTACAGCAAGGATCATGGAGAATAAGATTACTGTCTGTGCAACTGAAGAGAATTGTACATTACATTGATTTGCATGCAAAAGGTGCCCATATGGCTACAGGTTTTGGATTTTTTTCTCTATTTGTTTCTTTAGTATGTTCTGTTTTCCTTACTCTTATCTAAGTCTTGCATCTGGAATGGCTGTTTTGCTCTCTTGGCAAAAAAAGATCATTATAAATTCAAAGGCCAACCGGAAAACAGCATGGTAGCAAACATGGTCTTTTGGACATGATACCTGAGTCAAGACCTTGGATTTCACTGCCATTGTAACTTGGAGTTGGCCCCCTGGGGCAAAGAACATTGTTTTGTTTCGTTCTCTTTTTAGTACTTATTTGTCTGCATTCCGGTTCACAGGACTGTCTTACTCTCTAAAATTACTTAATTCTAACCAGACCTTCTGTAACAAACAACAGAACATCAAAGGTGACTAAAGGAGGAAGATCAAACAGCAATTAGTCAATCCGGGGAGCAATTAGAGGACATTGAAAGTGCCCTTAGGGAGAGAACAGGACTGAGCTGGGCCACCCTAGTTGAACAGTCAGATTGGCTTTGATCAGCCTGGAAAGTATGGATGAATTAAGGGAAGTCTGTTGCTAGCCTCAGCCTCAGACAAAGTAACTGAACACATCTTATTTCTTGGTGTACCTTCGTGTTTGACCCAAAAGTTTGAGTTACTACATCTTTCTGGCATATTATTTATAATGCAAACATCTATAAAGAAAAATATATATTCTTCTGAATGTCCTGTTAAGTATTGCATTACTTCTGATTTTCCAAAGATCTTTGTTAAACTATTACTCCAATCAAACTATGGTAAATTGATTTTGCTCCAGAAAAACTGTTGCATTTCACTGGAAGCTAAGGTCATGATGATTAGAGCAGACCATTCCTGTCCTAGATTGTATCATGTTGGTGAAGTTGCTCATGACTCACTCTTTAAGCTTGTGAGACATCTTGCCCAAGCTTTTGTTAACGAGGTGTCATTGCCAAAGGGCAAGTCAAGTGATGAAAAAACCAGATGATGCCTGGAGGGGACGTCTGAAGACCTCCTGGCCAGCCTCCTGCTGAGGTAAGGGCTATTGCCGGCAATCTCTCATAGCAGTCATGGCTTTGTCTATTCAAATCTTGAGAAACTCGTAGAAAAACTCATAGAAATTCCCAGCATTTCCATGTAACTTGTGCCAGTACCATCCTAATAAAAAATATTTTTATACAATATTTAACCTAAATTTCTCAAACCACATTTTACAAACATTACACCTATATCACTGATATTATATCATCTGTCACTGCAAAAAAAAAGGCTTTGTTTTATCAGTGTTTGCACTTTCCCTTCCAAGCATCACAGGTTGCAGGATCACAACCTTAACCGAACTTCACCAGATGAATTAAGCCGAGATCCCTCAGTCTATGCTCACAGGTAATACACTCAAGGCCATTGGGCATCTTGGTGTTCCTCTTTCTAGCTTTTTGTCATCCCCTTTGATCTCGTAAGGCAGAACAGGATGTGTCCACCAGCTGTGGCAGAAAGCATCTTCCCTCGATCTGCTGCCTGTGTTTCTCCTGATGACGCTCATTTGTTTAAAATGAAGAACAGAAAACATCTACGCTGCTCTGGAGAGCTGAACAGCACTTGTTCACCACTGCCTCCAGGACCCTTCCTGCCAGCCAGGAACAGGGCAGCCAGCCCAGGGCATCAAGCACCTCCCTGAGGACTGGGATGAGGCAGGGCTGGGTCAGGATTTTGACCTGTGAGCTGGGGTCAGGCCCATAGGGAGTGTCCAGCACAGCCCTGCATGTGTGGGTAGGGCTGTGGGGATGGGGATGGGCTGAAGCCAGGCTGAAAATGGCAGGTTGTTTAAAAGCAGGTCTCCTTGCCCTCACAGGGGCTCTGGCCTTCAGAGCAGCTCGCTCTGCCCAGGGATCAGTTCTACTCTTTCCAGGTTGTCCCAGCACCCCAAGAGCCAGGCCCCTGGGCTCAAGGTGCCCAGGATCAACCCAGTACCCAGCTGGGAAATGAGCACAGTCCCAAAGCATTCATCTGTCTTCAGAGAGGGCATTTGGCTTTATTTATGATTGTAAAACATTTGGCTGGTGGCTCTGATTCTCTGAGGCCTCCAGGCACAGCTGCAGAACAAATCATAGCCTGGAATCTCTTTTGGGTGAGGTATTTCCTCAGTGTAGTCAAGGGATTAAACTAATAAGACCCAATTTCCCGCTATGCTGATATTAGGGAAAATTACTCTGTGGGAAACCAGGAGCTCAATGGTTCATGTACATTTTCCTTTGGGAAACTCAGGGGAGTTTTCTTATTTTCTTTTATCATCACAAGCAAACTCTTCCATTGTATGTTGGCTAGCCATGTTTCTATGTGTTTTAAGTGGTGTGCCAAAGCAGTGCTTAATATTATTTATTTTTTATTCAGTATTTTTCTTAGGATATAATTTAAAAAGCCAGAAGAAAAAAAACAGGTTATCCTCCTCCTGTGCTATGTGCTTTTCAAGCCTGGCTTCACTAGCCAGTGCAGGTTGATAGGTGTTTTACTGCTACCGTGTTACCTGTGAGAGTTGTGTGGAAGCAACCAAAGGAATTAGGTCTAATAGATCCTTATTGCACAGTTGGTAAAAAAGCAAGCTTATAGTTTATTTTCCTAAATATCACATAAGGGGTAGGCAAGGTCCATTTCCTGCATGTAACAAACTGTCCCTTTGAAAGGGAGGACACATTAAAATACATTGGCTGAAACAACAGAAGTATGTGGCAAATGTAAGGTATAGTGGCTGATTTAAGACACAGTAAGCATCTTTCCTTCAACACATTCACTAGCACCAGGTAGTCTGAAGTGAAGATTCAAAGATAACTTGGAAGACAAGCTTTTCCCCTTTTTTTGTCAGTTGCAAGAATTTATTATTACAAAGAAACTAACACCACTTGTTCAGGTGTCTGCAAGTCACCAGGCAAATAAAGTTACCCATCACATTCCACAGCGATGCAAACTCTCATTTGAACTTGGAGGGAACATCTTTTATAATGGAACCAGTGAAGGAATAATTTCTTCCAGAAATTCATATTATATTCAGGAAAGGAGAATGGCAGCTTTTAAATATATCAACATTACTATCCCAACTGAGAGGCAGAAGGATTTGTGAGTGTGTGGAGACAATGTCCTCAATCTTCTTTGCTGTCCCAGCAGATATCATAAACCTTCAAATGCCCATAGTCAGGGAAGTTACATCGCCTCTGACAGATCTGGCTATGATGATGCACAAGGTGTTTCAAGAATGATGTATCTGAGTATAGCCTGAGCTTTTCTGGATAGTTGAGAAATACTTATGAACAAGCATTTATGAATTTTAATAATTTAACACAGTTGCTGACATGCCATCCAGCTATTCCATGTCATTCATATTGCATATATAATGGAAATAAAAGGTAAGATTATATGCTTTCAAAGCCAGTTTGAGTTTTGTTTCTGCCTTTAAAAAATAAACCATCATGTGTTTAATCTTTAGATCCCTGTGCTGGTATATTATCATGAAAACACTGTAAATATAAATTTCTATAGTGCTTCATTAGAGATTTTGTCAGTCTGAACCTCATAACTGTTACTGTTATTATTGACCAAAAGGTTCTAATTTATAAACTAGGTCATGATTCAGTGTCTGCTAAAGACAATGCAAAGCGTTTTCACTGCCAGGTATCTGAAGATATGTTGAAATGTCTAGAATTCCTGATTTTATAACCAAAGATAGAATGTTAATATGGATATATAAACTAAACTGAAGATGAATTGAGTATATATGTCTTATACCTGGATTTTTAGAAAAACAAAAGATAAAAGTATTAACTATTTGATCTTTTAGAGAGTTTTCTTAGTACCTCAGCAAAGCAAAATCTATAAAACCAAATTACTAGTATGGAATAAAACCAGCAAGTGGCAGTATTTGACAAAAATTTGTGAGATGGATAGGAAACTTAAAAGCAAATGCAGATTTACACTACATCTAACTATAAGGTAATCACTTCTGCTAGCATTCAGAAAGAAACAGATCTGGTTTCCAGCATAATTTTTTTTCTCTTTTTTTTTGTTAGGTCAATTCTTCAACTAGAGAAATTGGAAACAGAAGACACATTTCCCATGGATATTTATATGCAGGGTCAACAAAAATGACCCTCCACATTTTGTAAAAATTCTTCTATAAAAAACAGCTAAGAATAGAAACATATATCAAAACCATTTGAAAGTTTTATTTATCAGAAACCTTCCCTGCCACCAACTGAGAATAGCGTGCAATGAATATTAAAATCATACAATTCTAGAACTGTTTAGGAAAAGACCTTTTAGATCAGTGAGTCCAACCATAAACGTAACACCTCATTCTTCTGGATTCCACAGGGCATGAAAAAAAGTCTATCTTAAATGACTTATGAGGCATTAAAAATGTATTAACCAAGAGCCTGGAAGTTGCATGTAACAAAGTAAATGGCAAGAATGCTGTAGCACATGTTACATCTAAATTGCCTAAGGACAGTGAGAGTATCTATGCATTTTATTCTCACTATCAGAATTACATGTGTAATAGCACAGATATTTCTGAGGCATAGCAAAATAGTCTATCAAGATCCCAAATGCTAAAAAAATATTTCAGAACTATTTTAATTTCCTATAGAAAATGTAATTTTAAGTATGTACTTTTTTCTGAAAAATAAATCATCATAAAGAATCAAAATTACATGCAGTAAACTGTCATCGTATTTTCCAAAATGCTACGAATATCCCAATTTGGTGCTATCTCTACATTACTGTGCTTAATTATCTAACCTCAGATGTTCTGCTGCTTTCAGTACAGGCACTGCAGGATGACAGATTTACAGCTGCCAAGATGCTCTAAAGTGAGTGGCATTTCTGCAATAAAAACTTACTTCTGCCAACATTTGCACTCTGTAGGTCAAAAGGGCCTGAGGTTTTCCTGGACCAGGAAACACATTTAATTTTCAGATCAAGACATGCTTATATCCCAACACTGATTACAAATGCAGGGGAGGTGATACACATAGCAGCTGCTTGCTGAATTGACATTGAGGTGATGAACTTTTTAACCTGCTTATTCTGTAAATTCTCTTCTACTTCAGACTGGCATCCTCTGCTGTAAAACAGCTGATGTGGATGTATATGAGTTTCTGAGCAACTTAGTGTGTTGAAATAGAAGACTAAGCCCAGCCCTGCAACAGTATTTAGAAATGCACCCAATTTAGAAGTGTACCTAACTGGTAAGAGTCTTCTAGGAGTCTCTGACCACCCCAGAAACTCAGTAATCATACTGATGGCATGTCAATAAGCCTCCCTTATCTCCAGACACAGATTGAGCCCACAGGCTCCCAGTTAAACACTGGGATGGTGAAGGATCTTTTAAAGGATTCAGGACACAACCCCTGAACACAAACCCAACTTCTATACTTGCATTAGCTAGCTACTTTTTAAACATATAAGCAGTTGTGTTGCTTTAGAGAAGGAGACATAGTGACTCACGAAAAACATAGTCAAAGATAATGAATCATCTCAGTGTATTTTAATTCTGGGCCCATTGGTGATTTCCAGCATCACAGCAGATTTCCAGGCTCTGATTTTCTTGGTGAGGTGTTTGAGTTGATATTAAAAAAGAGAAAAAAAGTGTCCAAAAGTAATTCCCAGACTTCATGGGCTAAACAGAGGTTTTCACAGTGAGATTCAGAATCACAGAATGGATGAGGTTGGAAGGTACCACAATGAGTAAACTGGTCCAACCTCGCAGCTCAGGCAGGGTCATTCTAGAGCACACGGAACAGGATTGCATCCAGACAGTTATCTCCAGCGAAGAAGATTCTACAACCCCTCTGGGCAATCTGTTCCGTGAATTACTATACTGAAGTTTTAGGCAAGAATGGTGTCTATGTTGTTTCTCGAAGAAAATGAAATTCAGGCAATGCTGCAGAAGTGCCATGGCTCATTTCTGGGGTGGACCTGGAGGTGCTGACATCCATCATTTATAAGAGAATGTGTTGTTGTTAGACATAGTAGGTTAGTTGTGATCACTGTAATTGTCATCATAGAAATGATGTGCCAATGCTCACCTGGGACAGGCAAAGGGCTGGAGATAAGGTATTGATCTGCTTAGGACTGACTGACATCATGTAAGAATGACAAAGTATTTAGGGCAATGTTAGAAATCTCAAAGGCAATCTAGTTTTTTGTTTTCAGGCAAGATTTGATTTGAGAAAGTCTTAAGATCATGTGAGCTGTGGCTGCAACCATTATTCTTCTACATGACATTCTAGTGGGTCCTTTAATATTTCCTTGCCGGTGCACCCACCTACCCAAAACCACCACCAGAAAGTAATTCAGGGCAAATCCAACAGATTGTCCTGGCTCAGCAGTCGAAGTTGCAGCACTCACAGGGGACAGTCCAAGTATGTGAGTTTTCAAATCAGGGCAGAAATGGAAATTGGCTTTTGGACTTGCTTCTTCCCATAAGGGTTTCTCTTTCCCTGATCTGTTTGTCCTCATCTTTTCTCTTTGCTTTCTGTTTTCCTTTCCTCTCCTTAGCCTTCCTTTCACCTTCTCCATTCCCCTCATTTTGCGTTCTTTCTCTCCTCTCCCGAGGTGCAAGCTGCCGTCCCGCTCGGGGGGTGCCTTCACGCTCTCCCTTCCGAGCACGGAGGGGCAGCAGCCGGGAAGGCGTGCGGACCCCCGGCTCCGACCCGGGCCCGGCGCGGCTCTGCCCGCG
>VWYP01013447.1:23285-162224 GCA_013400435.1 Pycnonotus jocosus
CGCGGTCCGGCCGTGCCCGGAGCGCTCCTGCCCGGAGCGGTGCCCCCGGCTCTGCGGGGCTCTCTGAGGTGGATGTTCTGGGTAGCTTGCGGGCGCTGTGTCCTAGCTTAGTCGTCCCCAGAAGGATTTCAGTACTTCCTTAGTGCTCTGTTTAAAAGCACGTTCAGGCAGTAGGGGGATCGACAGGGGCATAGGTGGCACTTTCTGCTGAATTATTAGACATTTGGGGATGTACGAGCAAACCGGGACCCAAACCCTGGGCTTGCTGAAAACTAACCCGGCTCAGATTCCTGCAGATATTTGCGAACATTAGTTAATAACCAGGTTTTTAGTTCAGGCACAAATGTATCAGTTGAAGTGCCCGGCCCTTGCTCTGGTCACTGTTTTGCGTGGGATTGCATTGGTGTAAATTTCAGTATTGACAATGACTGACATTTAGATTTCATTGATTTGACTGAAACAGTTACCTTTCCAGGCATATTTCCCTGCACTGAAGGCAAAGTTCCAAATTAACATCACACGCTATTTTGTTTCGTGGCTTACTAAGAGGAACGGATTTGTTCCACTGACCTGCTTATATGTTACTTGGGCTCCGAAAGCTCTTGGCACCAGCCCTGCCCTTTCCTTACACACACAGCCGTGGAAGCTGAGCAGAGCTTGGCCCTGGGAATTTTCTGCGGGGCCTCCTGTCATAAATTAAGTTGTGACTTTGTCAGATATTTTCGAAAGGGGTCTATAAAGCCTTGCTGTGTTTCAGCTTCCAAGTATTATTTAATGTGAAGAGTACAGTCATTTAGTTTTAACTGCGTCCCTCTTTGGCAAGAAGTGCAGGCTTTTGGCAGAATGGGATTAGTCCTGCAGTACTTGTAAACCTTTTAGGGAACAGTACAGGAAGTGGGTGGTTAATGTTTCTTACATTTGAAACAAAGTACATTTACAGAACACCTTTTGCCTTCAGATTACAGGAAACCGTGTAAAGCTAGCTTTGTGAATCATCTTAAACGTAAAAAAAAATATAGTCTTAAGAGTGTGGAGTCAAGTCTTAATGGCTTGGCTTCATCTTAAGGGTAGAAGGGTCTGCAGCAACAAAAAATATTAGATTAAACCTCGCAGGGCTGGAGCTCCTCTTACGGTGGATATTTATAATCTTGCAGTGAGTCAGAGGAGAATGTGTGAACAATGCAAGCATTATATTCGTCTAACCCCACTAATATATCAAGTTGTCTAGTATCCCAAATCTGAATTATCATTCTGGTACAATGCAAGCTACCATGCTGCAGAAGTAATGCAAAAGAAGTTAAAAATATGTTTTCAGCTTGGCAAGGTAGTTTTCAAAATATGCCTGCAGATGACCAGCATTCTTCAAAACCTAGTGGTGACTTTACTTGTCATCTATCTAGTAATGGGTATTATCCTTTCTGGACAACTGACTGGGGAGCTATTATAAATATAATAGGCAGTATTACATCTGTAAATACTCAGTTCTGAGTATACTTCTGCCACAGTTCTGCTGAACGGCTGTGAATGGAAAGGAGCTGGGTCAGTAGCTGCTTGGGCAATATGAGTCTTTGGGACAAAGAACAATCTCAATTGCAATTTATTTAGTAATCAGTAGTTGGAAGGTACCAATCATACATAAACAGCTTACCTGTTTTATATGAATTCCCTACTTATAGGTGTAGGATGTACTTTCAGAGTAACTATCACATGTCTGAGTTACTCACTGAATTACCACTCATTTGTTTTTACTTACCTGTGATGTTGAACTGTGGTTCTACACTGCAGTGTTACACTTCAGAGGTAGCCCATCACCCACAGGGGGCTTTCTACACTCAAGAACAGTTTCTTTTTCAAGCATGAAAGTAAGCAGTTACTTAATCTCTGGTTTGACTCTCAATGTTTGTCTTTCAAGTGTTACCTGTATATTAAATGTATGTTCTTTTGTAGTGGTGCTGATAGTTAGACAGTTAAAAATAATAAATTAATTTAAATCGATCACCTTTCCCTTTAAAACAAAAATTTAGGAAATCCTGCAAAGTGTATTGCTGATGGGTTAAGTCCATTTTTACTGGCATTGATAAATTCCACATTCTCATCTGTTTTCTTTCTTACTTACAACATAGATTGACTGTGCAAAGTAATTTTGTAAAACAATATCAAGCCAAGTTTTTCCTTGTTCATAAGTATTTTGCTGAGTACTGGTTCTGAAAAATACCCCATTTTGGAAGCTGGCTTGACTTTGCTCTACTTCACATATAATTTGTTACATGGACTAAAACAGCATGGGGCCCAGACCAGTGGTGCAGCCAAGTGTTTTCCCCCACATATCAAAAATGTCTACTCCTAATCTCAGGCTCTCTTTTGAAAGCTGTTCATAACATTACTAGTTGCTGACCTTGCCAGTGCTGCTTCTGGCTGTACATTTTCTCACTCTCCCTTTCTTTTCCCACTTTCTGGCACTTCCCCTTCCCTGCTGCAGGCTGGGATCCATGGTTTAGATTGCTTCTGCAGGGTGAATTCTGCCAGCTTTGAAAGAACTCATGGAGCCTTGCATAAGCATGTGGTTTCATCCAAGATGAGATTGTTACCTGGGCTCTTTTTTGGACAAGGGCCAACATCCCACTCCTGGGCTGACTTCCCTTAAAAATGGAGACCCATGTACAAAATGGTTTGAAAAAACTACTTAATGCCATAAATACAATAATGGAAATTTCAGTTAATCTCTGACTAAATATAGAGTGCTTATATTCACAGAAATTGCTGAAACATATTTATATTAAACCATTTTAATACTTAAGGAATGTAAAATTCTGGGTGTCCCCTCTTGCTGTCTTCTCTTCCCATAATTTTATTCTATCTTACACATTTTAGGAGATTTTTGTGTTCTAGAGCAATTTCTTGTATGTGGTGCTGATAATTCTGACAGGAGACCTTTGAATATTGGTGCAATATGTTACTATTTGTATCTAAATACAATCCAAATCCAAATCTGTCCACAGGACTAGCTACACATACTCAGACCAATACTGAAATTTGTTCACAGTTTTTCTTGGCAGCACCTCATTGCTCTCTTATTTCTTGCTAGCTGTACAAATAAAGTTGTATTCACTGCACTTGAGTCTAAGAGACTGAACGAGAAAAGAAACTAATGTTCTCTTAATAGCAGAAAACAAAAATTGACAAAAATAGTTGTCACAAAAGAAAGTGGACTTGATTTGCACTGAGAATGACATGCAAAATATTGAGAAGAAGATTTAATTTTGAAGTAAGTCATTCTGCATTTGCTGTGTGATTATTAATTTGAGTTGCCTGCATGTCTGGTATGAATAAAACACCTTTTCAACATGCAGGTATAAATTTAAGTGATCAAACTTTAAAAGGACTTCTTAAGTTGCAGCCATTCCAGCTGAATAGCTTTTGAAGGTAGGGGCTGGAAGGAAATTGAAGGCAACAGTCTATGTTGCTTGTTACTGCTTTTATTACATGATTCTAACAAATGCTCAACATTGCATAGTTTAGGGTGTGTACTTTTTTATTTACTCATTTATCAATGTATTTTATTTTCTGGTTTGTACTGTAGATGTCAAAGGGAAAGGGGGAAGTGTTAGTTGTTTAATTCTATGGTGACTTTCTAGATAGCTGAGTAGGAAGTACTTTTTTTATTTTTTTCCTCTCTCCATAAGAACTTTTGGTGGAATTGAATGTACATTCATAATGCTGTTTGCAGATCTGCTATTTAAAATGAAGCGTTTTCCTCCAGGAAACAACCATCCCATTTTCAGCTGAAAAATGCAAGGTCCTTGTGCTCAATTAGATCTTTGAAACCCTTTTAGATAAATTCCAGTAGATTAAAATTAAGACAAAATAAAATAAACACACCTCATCACTGTGAAGGGTGAAGGATTGCAGTCTCAAATGTGAGCTGTGAGTACACTTGATCACTTCATGGGTGAACATCAAGTTCATGTAGGAGTTAGTCAAGAGATAACACACCAGAAGATTTTATTCAATTTGCAGGGTTTTGTACATGCTTAATATTAAGAAAAGAAGTACAGATACTGAAGATTTATTTGAAGGGTTTGAAAATAACTTAATTTAACTGCCACAGCTATTGCCACTCCTGGCTGGGTAGCAAACTGCAGTAGGTGCCAGTGATGATTTGTTTGAATTGTATAGAACAGGGGGTAAAGCACAAGATTATTTCAATAAAAATTATCTTACATCTTCCTTCATAGAAACTTTATGAACAAGTAAAGAATTCAATTTGAGATGGAAACACCTACATTTAGGTCTCTATAGTCTACATGAGTATTTATTTTGTGAATTTCCCTTCTAATAAGTAGCAGCTCAGCTGGTACAGTTCATAGTGCCTGGAGCAGAACTCAGCTCACTCAAAAGGGGACACCTTTATTTGAAATAATTTCCAACCTCAGACTAGGTCCCTATTGGGCCTGTGCCGTAGCTGCTTGCTCTCAGCCTAGGACATCTAAATCAGCAGCAGGCACCACTGGTCAGATAACTGAATTAATTAGCTACTGTTTGGGCAGTTTATTAATTTATTTATACCTTTTCCAGCATAAGTGTGTTAACTAGTCTTCTTGACAATAAAAGGAGATTAAATGTCTGTATGTAGATGTTGATATTTATTTGTCTAATCCAAAGTTAAAAGTATTTTTCAGATGAGAATGTTTTCATAGAATTTTTAACACAAAGAAAGTACTTGCAAAAAGAGTAAGCAAAGGAGTCATAAGCAATTTTTAAAAAGTTACCTTTCAAAGTACGTAAAGTGTGACTAAAAGGAGAGTGTTTTCTCTCTATTAAGCCCCATCCTGAGTCCCAACAAATCAAGTGGATGCTTCAAAAGATACCAACGCTCCCCAGTAAAGCCGCTGTGGAGGGTGTGTAGGATGTAAAGCCTGCTAAAGCTGTTCCCAGGCAGTCTGGTTGTACTGCTGATGGAATGAGCCAGGACCAAGGCATGAGTGTGTTAAGGAGACATTTGCAGAGCTTGCAGAATGTGTTTGGTTGTTAGCAGGGGGCAGAAGGGCACAGCACTGATAGTGTTTGACATTTACTGGGAGATGAGAGGCAAAGCTGCTGAGGGCTGCAACAGAAGGCCCAAACGAGTCTTCACTTTGAGTCACTGGATTCACTGGTGGGAAGATATTTTTGTCATCTCAGCAGTATGTTAGACCTCATCAAATTCTTTGCTGAAGAATGGAAAAACATATGGAACAAAATCATATCCATCATTTACTGCGAGTAACTCATTGTACACTTAACACACTGTCATCAGAGGAATGCATTGTCATATATTACAGTGAATAAATACTGGTTTTCATCTTGTTTTACTAGGATGTATTTTTGAGCAGTAAATACTTATCATTTGAATGTTAAAATGATGAATATGTGTTTATTTACAGAAAGTTACCTTTAATAAGTAAACTCAAAGACCCATTTGACCTGATACCTGTTTTTGAGGGTGATGGAAAGCACAGCTTATGGACAAGTAGACAGTATAGAACATCATGTAGCTGTTTATACATATAATTTGTAGATAGGGATTTTTGGGGCTAAAGATACTTCCATATTTTATGTAGATCTTGTTGGATCTCTCTTCCACAAATTGTGTAGCCTCTTTTTTCAACTAATTTAGCTGTTAAGTTACATTATAGCTTTCAGTGACAAGGAGTACTGCACAAACTACATGGTGGAAGTTGCTCTCCTCTGTTGGAAGCGCAAAAGTTGTTAGCTTCTCTTAGTGTTCCCCATTTTTTCTATTGGAAGAGACAGTGAGTACTTGATCCCTCTCTATTATTCCAATGCCAGCCATGATTTTGTGATCTTTGATCCTAAGCTTGTCCATTTCTTTATTCTTAAAGTTGGAATCTTCTCAGGGAAAGGTGAGTAATAATCTCTCATCATTTGGACTGTTGCTTCCCCACTCTGCTGTGTTTGAAGGTGAGGGAATTGTAACTTTGCTCAGTATTTGTATGGACAAATGTGATATGAGGTTTCATGGACTAATCAAGGGTAGCTGAAGATCTTGTCTGTAAGTAGTAATGATCACTTATAGGCCTGCCATTTTATTTGTAATCTTTGATTTTCTCCATATACATTATTTTATATTAATACATGCATTAGTTCTGCATTCATGGACTGTTGACAGGTCTTTTTGCTATTCTTCCTGGGCAGACTTTGTTAAAATAGATGAGTGTCATAAGCAAAACTTTGTTCTTTCTGTGGTTCATCACTCTTCCATTTAGGAATAAACTGAACAAGGCAGAACTCGGCACAGGTCTCTGTGAAACTGTGCTGGTGACCTTTCCCAACTACAAAAATTCTCCATTTACTGCAAACATCTCTTCATATGCTCATCCAGACTGTGTGGAATATTTGCTTTATAGCTGTTTCAAAAGATTGTCTTCTAATTCCCAAAGCTTTGGGAGTTTGGACTGTTGTCAGCACAAGATTTTTTGTTTGTTCGACTGAAATGTTTTAGAAAGCTATAAGGATTATACAGATCAGTGAATTGCTTGGTGTTGTTTTCTACCTCTCCAGTTCAAAATCTCAGTTTTAAACATTTCTTTGTGTTTCTGACTCTGTTTAACAGAGAGCTTCAGTGTCTCTGCTGTTACTCAGTTTTCCCAAAAACATAATTAAAAAATGGCAAATTAAACAAATCTTCATCATTACTTTGGGGAATTTAGGGGCATGAGGGACAGTGAATTAGAATTTTTTTGTGTAGCAGAGACAAACATGAGATTACTTATTGGAAAAAGTAGGAAATGGATGCTTGGACATGAGTAAATATATTCTCTCTCCTAATTCCCAAAGGCAGCTGGTGGAAAAATAACAGGGAGATGCCTATCCTTACATCATCAGGAGAGTCTGGAGCTGAAACACAGGGAGAGGAGTCTCGCATCTAAAACTGTGGTAAACACATGCCTAAGAGAAAAGTATGATTAATGAATATTCTAACCTCCTCCATTTTCTGAGTATCCCCTACTGATTTCTCTCCCAGGAGAGGTCAGTGCTTGTTCAAAGAGATGTCATAGGGATGTCATTAGCCTGCAGAAAACTTTGTCATTTAGGTGTTAAATAAATGTTAGGCTTGTCCCATGTACTTATGGATTGCCTTGCAAGTAAGCTAACTTTAAACTGAAAGGCTGAAAGTCTAGCAGAAGAGAAAACTAGGAAATACAGCCAGTAAAGAACAGAGCTTGGCATGAAGATAGAAGGAAACTGTGGACAGAAACCAACATAATACCATAGAAGAAATCGACATTGCTATTATGACATGATAAAATAGCAGACAGCTATTTAGGAAATAAAAGAAGAAGAAAAATAGTGCATTATATTTAAAATTGCATATTATTATTTTTTTAAATTACAAAATTACCTTTACAGGAATAATTTACTGTGTGTAATGGGTAAAATGAAAATGCTAGAGTAATGTTTTGAGACTCCAATTCTATTTTGAATCACTGAAAAACCAACTAAATTTTAATCCATATTAATTCCTGTTTTAATACAGTATTTTTGCAATGATTTCTTTTTGGATTCAAATTTCTGAGGCTTTCAAAGCTTGTTGTAGTTTGTTTACAGTATTTTGTGATCAAATATTTTGTACACTCTAGGTCTCATCTTGCACAACTTACTCAGAGCTTTGTATACATGACTAATCCCCAGGCTTCTGATTTTTCCCGGACATGGACATTTGCTGAGTCTCTTTCCAGCAAGCCAAAGTGTTTACATCCTTATAGGATAAGACTTCTCTTACAGAAAAGATCCATTTATAAAGGTGACATTTAAAATCTATATTGCACAATCTAAACATTTATAGTTGCTTGTCTTTCTGGTGAAGTTTATGTATAAAAAGAAGTTAGTATTTTAAATACTTATGTGTATGTGTGTGTCTGTATATTTATATATACACAAGCTGTACATAATGTGTGTGTATAGACAGATATAAGGAAACAACAGAGCTAAATTGTCTTTATATTTTTTTCCATTTGGAGTCAATTTAAAACCCAAACCAAAACAAAAATAACTTTAAAGGCTTTCTTATTGCAAATGTGGGCAGGGTTTCAAGACAATCCATAGAGATGGTGCAATGAGAGCTGACTGAGCTGGAACGGAATGACTCAAATATTTCCTTTTCCTTTCTTTGCTTATCAGGCTGCCAAATTTGATTTCTTGTTGGTATGGCATTATTACTGCTGCTAATAAGAGTCAAGTGATTCTTTTAAAAAGAAAATTGAATGTTTATTACAAATAAAAAAGAGTCTCAAAATCTTGAGAAAGACACAAGAAGGGGAGATTAATGTGATCTCGATCTCTCATCTTCAGGTCTTTTTGTTTAATCTGTATTTACAAAGATAAGCAAAGATTAGGACATTGAAAAGTTTGTGCAGTGGCTGGCAGGGTTTCTTGAAACCACGTGAAAGTTTGTAGAATAAAAAGTGTGAAGTCTTGTGCAGTGTAGTGTTCTCTCTTAGTGTTTTTTTCCAAGTTGTTTTTTAAGTTTTATTAAGAAAAACAATGAGCAAATGTATTTAACTCCAAATTAGTTTTACTGCCTGTGACTCTCTTTTTTGTTGTGATCTGTTGTTCTAACTTTCAGATTTTTTATTCTCTTTCCAATTGCCACTCCCTGTATCTTTCGGAAACATTTTCTTTCAGCATTCTTTCCCCTTAAATCACTTATTACAACAGACTGCTCATTGCCTGGCTGGTCTGAAAAAGGAAAAATATTACTTGGTACACAGCATTACCTTAACTAATGACTGTTTTTGGTAAGCAGGATGATGAGTGCTAAATGTCAAGTTCTTTGCACTGTGTTAGTCAGACTGGATTTAATAGCATTTTATTAGCCATTTTGCTGCTGGTTTCCTTTGTTGTGGAAAAAATAAAGAATAAATGAGTCCTTGTGTGCTTGACTTATCTCTAGGCAATGTGAGCATAGTGACTGGGGCAGCATGAAATTAAGTGCAGACTTCTCAAAACAGTTAAATTCAGAGGCTTATAGTCTCTGTCCAAGGTCCATCAAGCTCTACAGAAGCAAGAATTTCACTTTTACAAGATTTTGTTTGTCCACTTTGATATAAAATGTTACTATTTGGTAGTCTTGTGTTGGCTTCTATTTAATAATAGATTATCATGATAATCAAGATTAAATCAGTCACCAATATTCAAATCTTTAAATTAATGTCTTGTCATGCTTTAATGGTGAGAAGAGAGAACTTTTTTTCCCAATTTTCCCAAAATATTTTGAAAAATATGAGGTGCATGTTCTGGTGCACAGATAACTCTAGTGGGCCATTCAAAACTCAAATACAAATAAATGCCACATTACATTGTCTGCTGAGATAAAGTAAAAAGCTAGAGCAGCAGTATGATGGTGTATATTAAAAAGTACATGGTTTATCAAAGCAGAGTACCTTTTAAGGGATATTTTGTTGCTCTTTGGGATAATAGCTAATTTGGGTTCAAGAAAAGTTTTGGGTTGATGGCATTTTGATAAACTCTCCAAGAAATTTGAGACGTGGTAGTATTTGTTACAGATATAAACTGAATGAAAAAATTCAGATTTTTGACCTGGTAAGGTTAATAAAAAGGGCCTAGGTAATTGAATAAAGTGCCAGTAAAAGGAAAAGCTTATATCAGGCAAAGAGAACTGCAGAGCTATGACAGAGCTGTAAGAGCAGTGAGAGCAATTTGATTTTGTGAGTTAGTGGCTTGCTCTGGCCAGATTCAAGACATTAACTTCCTGATTTAGTTTTACTGCCCTGAGAAAAGCTTAAGTAAATGCAATAGCACCTATGTAGGGGGTAAAATCAATTAAAATGTTTCCTAATTAGACTTTTATGAGTAGCTAAAGCATGTTGATTTGTAGATTGGAGACTTGGTTGTCAGGTTTGTAAATAATGGCTACCAGACAATTATTAAAGATCTGTAAATACCTTTCTTAGTATAGTAACATTTATAATTTATTTAAGCCAATTTTTAAAGCTCAGGATATTATTTTTTTCTGAGTTCTCTATCAATACTCTAAATCACTTGAAATTTCTAAAATGTTGATACATGTTGAAACATTTTTCTTGATTCAGCAAACAACAGTTTTGAAAATGTAGCCAGAAAATTCTCTAATCATCCATTGTGATATGAGTATTTCCTTGGATGTTTTATACTATGTCAACTTTGTGTACTTTCTGGAGTAGATGTTTTCTTTTTGATATCCTCTATTTTACTTAAATGTTTTGAATACATCTTGCATAGCAATAATTGACTATAAGATTTGGAAAGAGAAAAAATATGTAAAAAGAGTCTGGAATTCATTAGAGGTTTCCAACAGTAATTAATTGGCTGAAAGCTAGAATTATTTAATTAAAAAAAAGCCAACAAAACAAACCAACCTTCAGTTTCAATCTTTATACTGGTCATATCTGTATAAAATATATATATCCATTGACAGGTGTAAGATAGACTTGTCTTTTAAAGAAATTTGTGGGATTGCCAAACACCTCAGATAGTACAGGGGAGATTTTCTGGTTTTGATGAAGTTACAATGTGAACAACACTTAACACAGATGTGACACGTAGGCAAATGACTTGTGTACAGCCCCCACCCTCAGGTGTAATATGTAGGCCAGTTTTATAGCTTCATGGCACAAGTTTATAATCCCTTATTCATCAGAGAAAGAAATAAGAACTAGCTGTTGTTTTGCACTCACCATTTAACAATATCAAGTTGAATTCAAACTAGTTTTGACTTTTCAATATTGGTAAAATTTTGAATTCCCACAGTACAAAGAACACGGTAATATCTGTGCAACCCAGGTTCCATAGATTGGAGTTTTTCATTACCTTTCATTTCATTTTCCCCCCCTCTGAATATCCACAAGGAATTGTTTCACAATAGTGCTGGAGTAGAGCAAGTACCTGTCTCGCATGTCAGACATTGTCTGTGACAGAATTTGTTTCCTGTTTGGTTGGTTGGTTCCTGCTGAATGCTTTTGGGGATTTAAAATTTGGGGTTTGTTTTGTTTTTTTCTTGATTGGTGTCTCTTCCATTATGTAAATCTGTTGGTTTTAACTGCACAGTGATGAAGCTGTGGTGGACAGGAAATACAATGTTCATCCAGTTCAGGCTTATCTTCAGATGTATGGTTTGGACATGGGAAGGACTTGTCCCTCCAGAGAGCATAGCACAAGTATAATCTCTCAGGAGAGATTTCAGCCACTGCAGTAGCACAACATCTGACGCCTCAGGAAACTTTACCAGTAGAAAGTTTTTCCCTTAAGTGCTGAGTGCTGGGTTTGTGGCTTGTAGTCTTCAGCCTCTTCAGTTCTTGAAGTGTCTTTAAGTATTTGTGGAAATCCCAGCCGTAAATTGGTGTTTGTGTGCCTTGGGATCAGAGGGTATATTTGTACTTCTGACCACTCTTAGAGCAATGATTGTTTAACTGTGGGTCCAGAGGATTCTTTTGCAGTTGAACTTAAAGTTTGGTGATTAATATTTGTGAGAAAGAATTTTTATCACAGGCTTTTAAGCCAAATATATGACACAGCAGTGGTCTTAGTCAAGTGGAATACTACTGATTTACACATTTTCAAGTCATATACATATATTTTTTCAGTAGTAGAAACATTGTAAGAATCTTTTATTCAAAGCTGGAAGTGAATTGGTAGATATATCCGCTTATTGAAACTAATTTTTTTTTTTCAAATACTTGGCTGCAGACTTTTTTTTTTTAGTCTTTTTTTTTAACTATTTAGATTGCATATTAAAAGAAAATAGTAAGTCTAATGTATTTAAGTAGCTGAAAATATTTAGTATATTAATGCTAGTATATACCTGCTTGTTTTCTTCCAATTTTATTTTTTAATTTACAAAACAGAGATTTTTTTGCAGTAAAAAACACCAAAAACCCCTCAGAAACACTGGTTCTTGGCTTTCTTTTGGCCAGCAGTAGCTGCTCACTCCTGCCCATGTCTTCATCAGTTCTCAGAGTTGCCTGAGACATAAGCAAGGGAAGAACATTTGGTTTCCCTCAGAATCATTTCCCTGGTTTGGTGGCCTGTGATGGCTGAGAGAGGGTGGCCTGACTGGAGGAGAAGGAGCTGCCTCCTGAGCAAAGCTGCTCACCTGCTCCTGGGGCTTCACCAAACAGGACCTGCCCTCAGAGAAAACCCTAAAATAAGCTGAGTCTGTGATACAGCTTGAGGGGGCAGGTTTGGAAACAGAGAACTGTAAGTGCCCATGAGGAAAATCCCCCTTCCACTTTCCTTTCTTGCCAGGGATGCGAGTGCCACCAGCCCCTGCACTGCTTCCCCGGGCTGCTGCACCCACCTGCCAGAACAAGCTCAGAAATGTCTGCAATTTTAGCTTTCACAAATTAATTTTTAAATAATTTCCCCTCTATTGAATCATTATGCTAGGTATTTATTATGTGGATATTTTAAACTGTCTGTTATTCCTTAAAGGCAGGTTTGTACTTAATTTAATACTTTTGAGATAATTCTGGTATTTTCATTCTACTTTGGCAAGAGTAATCAAATGTTTGAACTTTTTTTTACATAGACACTAGGTCAAAAGCATTGTTCTTTCTGTTTGAGCTGAGGAAAGACCCTTTGAGAATCCCCATTTGCTGTTATGTGTTACTGAGCAGCACGGCTGCTCTCCATGTGGCCTAAGTGGTATTTATATGGCCTGGGTATAGCTAGTTTGTATGGGGTAATAAAAGCAAGAATGTAAATTGAAACGTGTTCAAAATAGAAAAATCAGATTGAATTATAACTTTTAAAATGGCATTACACTGTGAAGGCTGAGGAAGGACAGGCTTGTCTTTGACTTTATTCAGAAATTACCTTTTTTGCATTATGAACAACATAGAAGTGTGTAAAAACATTTTTCTGTCTACAGATGTTTCATACTTTTTTCTGGTATCTTCAGTACTGTGTCAATAGAATGGAATAATTACAGAGAGATTCATAAGAGTGCTTTCTAATTGACTGTTGGCTTAATGCTGCCAATATTAGAACTGCTAGGAAGAGGGTTCATGATAGATGTGTTCTCCTGAGGCCACTGGAACTTAAAAATCTTGACAAACCCACAAGACTAATAAGATTTACTTGGAAATTTAAGATACATCCATAATTTCCAGCAATAAAGTTTTCCAAGCTGTTTTTTAAGGTGGCCAGTTAATTTAATTTATGCAGAGAAAGAAGAAATGTGCAGGGGAAGAAGTTGTAGGCTCGTATTACTTAATTCAGTTCTACTTTTGCAATGTGAGGTAAGAGATGATGGATATTGATTGAGTCAAGCCATGGAATATCATAAAAATGTATAAAGCATAATGTTCATTATTAATCTTTTATTATTCTCTTGATGCATTCTGTAAGGTAACTTGTTCCCTAATTAGTAGTAACTCCAAAACTGCTTTTTGTTTATAATTTTGATATCTGTGTAAGGATAGACATGACATAAGAAGAAAAGGGAAGCAATAATCTGTTCCCAGACATTCCCTACTCTGAAAGTCATTAGGTTGGGCACTTTAAGGTTGAATGTCTTCTAGTAGCCACTTGCATTACTCTTCACAGGGAGAAAACAACTTCTCCCAAGGGACAGGAACGCCCAGTTGCCTGCCATGAGGCTGTCTGCACTCCTGAGGAATGGGGAGATAAATATCAGAGGAGTCCTAAACCCCCTGTTCCTCTGAGTTTGCTTTGCCAGGAGCAGGAGGAGCTAGAGGCAGAGTCAGAAAGTAGCCAACTTATCTGCTCTTGCAGTCTGTTGTTAACCTCAGGAAGCAAAAAATTCCATTCCAAGAGTTGCAGCTTTTTCATTGAGGTGACCTGGGATTTTCCATGAAGTGGAAGGAAGAGCTGTTGCTTTGTCTGAAACCAGGAATCCAGTCTGCAGCCAAGTGATAGAGTACTTGAGTTTTTGTTGTTACTCTTTATGCATGCCAACAGTGTTTCCATTTTAATAGTAAAATGTCCTCAGCATTCTACAAGAGCAACTATCCATACAAATTCTAACACCTGTATGTCTATTGGAATCTAATATGCTTATCACTATTGGAAACAAGTGGGAAATACAAAACAGTTAGAAATATATTCCAACAAAATCTGCCTAGTGTAGGGAGAAGAGTGACGCACGGATTTACAATGAATATGAGCTATTGAGTCAAATTTAGATGTTATTTTTAGAGGCAGTAATTCCTTCAATTTTCCACATCCTTTGGCTTGATGTTGATCCTGTATTGCAGAACTTCTTTTTGAATTGAAGGAGACAAAGTGGGCATTGTTTAGTAAGGTCATTGGGATTTTAGATGCTGGATGTAATTTATTGGCATAATAAAAATAATACAAGCACTGCATCAATGAGCCTGCCTGCCCTGATGAATGAAGTCCCTAAAACTGCAGTGATGGGGAAACCACAGTTACATACTGGCTTATTAGTTTACCTGTCCAGTTTGTTTGTTCATTCACAGCCCTCACTCTCACCCCTGTTTTAGGGTCTTTGTTGCTGAGAGCTCAACCCTGCGCTGGTCCTCACCCAGTATAAGGGGCTCCTGTGGGAGAGGTGCTGATGTGTCAGAGTTAGAAGGAAGCTTAAGGCACTCTGGTAAAACACAGGTGATTATTCTGTGTTGGTTTTCAATTATGAATATGCAGACTATTTGCATTCATTTTCCTGACAGTAAAGAGAGAAAGAACTAATCTGATGTAAACAAAATCAGAGTTGTATTTTTTCCTACCCATACCTATTTGAAGTGTTATGATTTATTTATTATTAAATCTTTCAAGGACTGCTGCTGCTTCAAAAAAAATTATGCATGAACTTCAGTGTTTGGATTTTTTTCAAAAGAATGGTCAGTGCTATTCCTCGCATAAAGGTGTTTGTTTCTACTGAGCAGAAACTGAAAACAAACATGCTTAAGCTGAAGTTTGGAAGCAGGATGAGAGTATCCCATTTTTAACACTGAATATAGTTTATTGTTAGGATGGCTAGCAAATCATTAGGTTTTGCTTGACTAATTGTCTTGAATCACAATTTTATATATTTCTCAAAGGGATGGCTCAGCTCTGACAGCAATAATTGCCTTAAGACAGGAATTTCTCTATTGTTGTGTGACTTGTGTGAGAGGTCAGGGATGATGTTTCTTTCTGGCTTTCAGTTCTTTCCTCTGAGAATATCAGTATTTAATGGATATAGAGTTTAGAATTAAGCATCCCTGTGCGACAGAGAAGTGCAGGAACAGTATTTATTTTACAGAATGGTACATGGGAGGAAAATAAGACTAATTTATGACTGCAGCATAACAGCAGAATTTCTGTGGGCTTTTCACAGTAGTAACTCACAGGACTACTAACTTTAAAAGTGAACAAAACTAGTGCATTTTTTTCTGTGGTTCATGCTAAGCCATAAACTAGTCAGCTTTCTATTTTGGTGTCTTCTTTAGCCTAATATAGAGGAGAAACTGAATTTTTTATTCAAAAGTCCAGTTGAAACTGCATATTCTTAAATATTAAAAAGGAAACCAAGAAAAGATTGCATCTTCAACTGTCACAAATCCTCTAAAATATTTCAGTGTATCATAACTCATTACACAGACTGTGCCAACCATTATTTTGATCCAAGACCTTTACTATCTCAGATTTGTGTGAGTACAGCAGGCAGACACAACTGTTGTGCTCTCTTTTATTGGGCATAGCACAAACACAGGACAAAAAAATCCTTTCCCAAGGTTATTTCTGTGAAAAATAATCAGTAATGAAACATATGGCTCTGCTGTCAACAGCCTTTTCATTGTTAGGTTTTAGTAATAGATCCCCCTGGGAGAAATAAAGAGAGATTTTCCCTTTTCTTGTAATTTCTCAGACTGCAGAAACAGCAATTGCATCTCTTTCAATTCTATCCATGCTGTTAAAAGCAGGGAGGTTTGATTGTATGAGTTTGGTTTTGTTTTGGTGTTTTGGGGGTTTTTTTTAAGATAGCATGAGAATTAGATAAAATTTCTAATTTCAAAATAATTTCTGTAGTGGATGAATTTTGGAGGACTCTGAACATGGATGAAACAAAGAGCCACAATCACACCAGGGTAAAATTTCCATGTATAATTTTTAACAATTAAACCTACAGACCTAAAATTTTGGACCAGCAAATCCCACTTGAGCCCTTTTAGTAGCACTTTTAATGGCTGGTTAGAAATATTGGCAACAAGGGGAGCAGAGGGATCTAAAGACTTAGTAAGACAATACTGTATTGTATTTAATTGAATTAACATTTAAATGTTCTCCTTTCAACTGTAATGGCAAAATAATTGTTAGTTAAAACAAATCCTTAGCTCTTGGGGAAGGATATATCATAAGCTCTGCATTCACCAAAGCTGTAGCTGATAAAATAAGAGTTTTTAAGACACATGAACTCCAAGTTCCTGTCAACAATTCTTACGTATTTATGCAAATCAGATATTATTTTAATTAAATAATTGATATCTCATCTAGACTTAATTATTTATATTTTCTGCAGCATGGGTTTATGATCAAAGTGAGTACTTGTTCAATCAAATGTTCTGCATACTGTTCTACAGATTTCAATATTTTTGTGGCCCTACTGTTTTCTTTTGTTACTGAAATTACAGTATACTAAGTATTATTGACTATGATACCCCCTCACCATGTAAGAATAATGTTTTAATTTCCCATTTCAAAATGCAGTGGCTTTTTAATGTATGCTAATGTACAGATAATAAAAATATCTCAATATAAATTAGAGAAAATTACATATATTGTGTGTAATGATTAGACTGGGGAAGAGTAATCAAGAAAATGAATTGCCAAGAAAAAGGAGAATGGTATAATTTTGTTTGTAAAATAAGCTCTAGGGCAAAATCTGAAAAGGAGGCAAAAAAAATTTTGGTTTCTCTAATATTCTAGCAAATGTTACACTGCTAACTGATTACTGTAAGCAGTGCTACAGCTACAAGTAGAGTTTGGTTTTATTTTTTTTAAGTGGTGGCTGTGTCTTTGTTTGTTCAACAAAGTGACACATTTTTTTACAGGGCAGTAGTTAAAGCAGCTTTAAAGTGCCATTGACATCATCCAGTTACTCCACTGACTTGATTATGTAACCTCTTTTGTGCAATTTTCATGCTCTGCTCTGTTTGAATGTTTTTACTATGCTGATGGCTGTTTTTCATTTCCTGCTGGGATGACCTTGAATAAAAAAAGAATAAGAATAAAGTAGACATAAGCAATGCAGTCTTGCTGGCATTGGCAGATCTTTTGTTCTGTATTGAGAAACATAGCAGTTTGGTGTTCAAGGTATAGGTTATTTCTGCTGGGTAGTAATTAATCTGCAATGATTAGAAAAAAAAAGTCTTACTCTGTTCTTTTGAATTTGGCAATGGTAAAATCATCTGGTTATGACAATTCCTACCTTACAAACACATTGGACAAGTGCTACATGATACAATTCTTTAATTATTGATTTAACTATTAAATGTAATAGATCTACACATATGTTTATCCATTAAATTGCTTCCTTCTTTTTTTTTTGTGTGTGTGTGGGGGGTTTTGTTTGTTTTTTTTTTTTTTTTTTTTTGAAAATGAGATTAGCTAGTTTGCACCTTTTTCCCAGATTCAGTATATATCACACAGCTGAAGGAATTGATTTTCCATTTTGTCACCTCTTGTTACCAATCAGCATTTCATAACTAGTCTTACAGATGAATGAGTGCACTGTATTTTAAATAAGCATCTTTTTCAGACTGTTTATATCCCTCAATATCAGAAAGGTATGACAATGATAAATCCATAATTTTAAAGTAGCTTGCATTATTTCTGCCACTACCTCTTTTTAATTTGTCAGATTAAAGTAATGATTATATTACCATACACTTTACAATCACTTATAGAGGAGAGGTTGAACTTTAAATAGTTTTCACTCAACCTTTAAAGTGCATCTACATTTGCAGCAGAGGTTGGACATTTGAGAAGCTGTCAATTTTTAAAATACTTAAGACAGTAGTGTTCTTTCAGATTTTTCCATTTTGCTGCTGTGGTGATTTTGCTCAACTGAGGAAATAAGTCTAAATTTAGAATTCATTTGTGTCTTAAATCAATGGTGAAGTACTGATTAACCCTTGAAACAAGGTAATGAGATACTTACCTTCACTGCTAATAAAAATCAGGATTTGGTTTCATTGGTAAGTGTTTTAGTATTTTGCTTTTAAGTGAAGACTGATAATAAAAGTCATTAATGTGTCAGCCTGGCATTTGAAAGGGTGTATATGACTAAGCTGATTTCATCCAAATTACCTTTGTCTTGTCCAAAGCTAACAGATACACAAATACTTTCAATTTAAAGAATGAAATCAGATGCTTTCAATATGACAGGCTAAAAAAAATCCAGCTCTTCAAAACTTGAGTTTAAATACATTGTTCTAGTTTGCCAGTGGTAAATCTGATGCATTTGCTTTTTTCTATATTTACAGATACTGATTTTGGAGACATTCCTAGGATTTGGAGTTTTTAAAAAAAATGTTTTTGTTTTACTTACTCTCCTTTTCATGTAGTGTTCCTTACCATGAATATGTGAACGTGATCTTTAATCTATGATACGTGGGAGCAGTATACTTGTCAATAGTTCCTAGAACAAGTAAAACAAATGTAAGTGCAATTCAGTGTTTAGGTCGTTCTGCTGTTTGCATTTAGCAAAGTAAGAGGATATTTTGATTTTTTGAGAAAAACTTAAATGCTCAGAGATTAGCAAATTATTAGCGGGATCTTCTGGAGTTGGGAAGTCCAGGCAATATGAAATAGTAGGTCTAGCCAAAAAGTACTGAGTAAAACAGAGCTTCATGTTGCAGAATTGGTTGGCATCAGTACAACTAATGAATGTTTGGTTAGACTAGCTGTGTGTCCTCCTCAGTCTTAACGGTGGAAACAATAACAAATTTATTCTTTCCTGTGAAAAGAAATAGGATCAAAAGGCTATTTTTGCATTTATCCTTTTCAGTATTGGGAGAGGTAGAAACAGAAGATGAAATTACACATGCTTAAAATCTTTCTTTTGCACACAGAATTCTCCTCTTAAGCATTTCTTAATAATAGGAAAAAAAAGTGTCCAAAACAAACTGTGTTATCTCCCTTACTTTAGTCTAAGATTGTGAGGCTGTGTTGGTGATTCTAGCAGCCAAAGTTAGAAACCCTTTCCTTACATTCCTTACATTTGGTAAATCTTATTGTTACACCCAAGCAAATGAGCCTTAAATAAAATGAGTTGCATTTTTGCTTTCATTTCTATCCTGTGGCTAGGAAGATGGAAATGGATAACCAAGAATACTTGCAGTTGTGATAATAGATTTGAAATCTCTTTAATTGTCTCATTTCTGTGACACGCAGAATGAGGTTTTTTGTGGATACCCCGATGTTCATACAATATCTTCCAAGATTAATGTTTTTAATTACATCATCTCTTAATACAGTGTTTCTATATGCATGTTACAAGTGGCTAATTATGTGTATATATAGAGAGAAAGATGACTATGGAAGAAGCATTAGCATAACATGTTAATTTTGGGGTTTAATTTTTTTATTAAAGATCTTAATATTGTGTCATGATAGTTTTTTTTTTCTGACACAGATTAAAATTGAAAAAAATGAAAGCCATTTTTAATATACTCTCTCTAGCAATATTTTTAATATACTCTCTTTAGGGATCTTGGGGACATCCTCCAAGCCCTAACAAGTCACAGGATGCCCAGTCCTCAGGCAGAGATGAAAAGTACATGGCTGGGATGGATTAAGCAGAGGAGAAGCCCTGGTGTCTTTCCTGCTGCTGCTCCAGCAGTTCTTTATAAGGAATTTTCTCATTTGTCCTGCTTCAGATGGCAGTTTTTGTAATAGCTGCTGACTAATGAGTGCTTGTTGTTTGAGATCAGTGGTTATCATTGGTGGAGTGATGACCAGTTTTGGTGTTGAGTGTCCACAATCTGATCCAAAGGTGCATGATGAGAGCACATGATATATTCTTCACAACCCTACTTTGTAGGATTTAAGTCAAAATCCATTTGACATAAAACAGTCAATAATTTTTTCTGAATTTGATGAAGCTACAGAATCTTTAAAATTCAAGCATATGCAAAAAAGGATCTGAAATAATATTATTAAAATATGTGAAGTCTAACCATTTATGAAAGTAATGAAATAAAAATCCTTACCTTTCCACCCTGTATGTTGCTTTGCATTAACTAGGAAAAAAAAAAAAAGGAATAAAGGAAAAATCCACTTTAGGCATTTTATGTAAGAAGTTACAGTTTTACATTCTGTGCATGGTTTGGTCTAAATAAAAACAATCCTTTCTCTCACAGAGATTCCTATATTTCAAACAGAAACTTCTATAATTAATTCTTCTTGTAAGTTGCTTGATGTTTAGGGTCAATGTTGTACTATTTACTGTGTACCCTGTGTGACTGTCATATACCAAATATTTATTAAGGTCTTTAGTTTTTATAAAGTGTTATTTTTTAAATTTGCAATGAATTCATGTGGCCCAATGTTGCCATACCCCATGTGGATGTTTTAACAGAGAAACCCTATTTTTCATTACTGCACACATTACATCAGTGCAGGCTTTAAAGAATGTCCTGCAGTGCCAGGACATGCCACAGGAACATTGGCTCTTATGGAACAGTAATGTTTCTTAATTTTTATATACTTAGAAATTTTCGCTGTGTTTAATTAGATAAAAATATTGTTAAAAGTTAATTTTCAATGCTGAATTGGAAATAGTTGAAAATGGGTAGTCTAAGGAGAGGAGACAAGTGGATGCAGTTAGTTCAAATAAAGAAATATAATTAGAAATGAAAAAACTTATTAAGAACAGGATTCATTTTCATGCAGACAAAAAGTGTCTGGAGCATATTTGGCATTTGCTTTGTGACAGAAAAGGCGACATATACAAACAGTGTATTTACTGCCATGCCATACCTGCGGGTCTCTCAGATCTTCCCGCAGCCCTGCTCAGGTAAGGGCACGTGGGCAGCCTGCAGAGCAGGTGTGTGTGTACACTGGCACCTGTCCTGGCAGGGCTGTGTGCAGGGCTGTGTGCCCAGGGCTGTCCCGAGGCGCTGGAATGTCAATCTCCAGTTCATCCAATTGCTCAATTGCCCGCCTGCTCCCGGGCACGTTCCTGGCCCGCGCAGCCTCGAGCTCTGCCCAGCATTTCCTGGTTGAGCTCCATGGATTAACACAGAGCAGAGCTGCCGAGTGGAGCCAGGAAAGTAACCCTGGGAGTATTCAATTTACTGGCTATGATGGACATGCTTGCTTTGTGTTATTCAGGCAAGAAGACATGCTTCAAAATGATGGGCTCAGCTTCTGTGGAAGCCTGTGCAGCTGAGGTGGATTTTTCAACCTGAATTATGTTGTCTAGCTACAATTTTATGATGTGGATATTTTCACTTTGAAACACATACTAAAAGAGTCAATCTGAATGAGGTGTATTAGATTTTTTATTTTAAAATCCAAATGCATGACATTTGGCTTTGGACTGTTATGCAAAAGTTGTATGCCCTCAAATTCAATGCCATCATCACAGGTGATTGCTTTTCTTTAATTGGTTGTTTCATTTACTGTTTAGAGATTAGGAGGGGGGAAAATGACAAAAACAAGAGAGTGGCTTCCCTCAGTCAGCTGTTCTAACCTCCTGGTGCACTCTGCATGGTCACTGGGAGTCAGGCTCGCTCTGCCCCAAAGCACAGCATCCGGGCAGGGTATGTGGGTTTGTAAGAGTGAAATGGGGAGCAGTGAAAAAGGTGAAAGGGAATTGAATGGGCAGGGAACAGGCTTTTGTGAGTGAAAGTCACGTGGCACGGTTGGGCAGGAATTAGTCAGAAAACAAGGGTCAAGAAGCCTCATCATGCTGGCTGACCACACATTATTTCAGCAACACAAAATAGCTTTGAAGACCTGCTCTATAATGGCCTGCTTGTGCTACCCATACTCATTTTTCAGTTTTAACACAGTCCTCATTCCTGCCATTCACTCTCCAAGGGGATGTTTCAGATTGCTGTTGGGCTTCTGCTCTGACCTCTTCTGTTCCCTGAAATCATTCTGTTATCATTAGCTGGATATNGACTTTGAAGATCTGCTCTGTAATGGCCATTATTCTAGAGTTGAGTAAGTCCTGATGGGTGGATTCATGGGGAATGATGCTCAAGTATGCTCTTNAGCTTTGAAGACCTGCTCTATAATGGCCTGCTTGTGCTACCCATACTCATTTTTCAGTTTTAACACAGTCCTCATTCCTGCCATTCACTCTCCAAGGGGATGTTTCAGATTGCTGTTGGGCTTCTGCTCTGACCTCTTCTGTTCCCTGAAATCATTCTGTTATCATTAGCTGGATATGATGTCTGTGCTATAAGGGCATGACATTTCAAGCCTGAGAAGTGGCACTACTGTTTAGTATGGAATGGGTTTGTTTGGATTTTTTTCTATGATAGTATGACAATGGTGACTAAAGCTTTTTGCTTTTTTTTCCCTTATACTGAATCTGATTTCTGCCAATTCTGTATGATGCAATCTTTCACTTCAATAACTAGTCTTGCCTATCTTTTCCCCTAGCAATTGAACACTTGGTTTACAGAGATTTCCTCTATTGTTTATGTGAATGACATATACCACACTCCTTAAACTAATGTATGCAATGTAAATTATATTTCATTTATCTGCTTGTTTATTATCTTATTGTATAGGGGAATTATGACAGTTTGACAGTTTTCTTCTTTAGAAATTTTCAGTAGTTATAATTTAAGTTTTATCTTCTTAATTTGTGAGCTCTTAACTCATTATTTTGGGGGATTTTATGCTGCAAATTAATGAAAATACTTTGAGTGAATACTGAGAAATGTTACTTCCTTTGAAGAAGGAAATACTCTTTCAAAGAGTGGAGCAAAATTATAATCCTGCATTTTAGTAAGATTAACATTGTTTTTTTCCCTCCAATTTTAATGTAATTGTTGTAATGACTTTGAACAAAACATATATATTCTTTCTAATTTTACTTTCAGATGCAAAATATACTCTGCTCTAGAGAAACTTTGTGTGCTGTTTTGTTGCAGCTCTTTTTTCTCATACCTTTACGTAGAATGAAAATGAATGATTGAATTTCAAACTTGTTGTGTTTTTTAGCCTTAACAACTTCATATGAGAAGGGCAGTAGTGTTAGGAGTTGAGATAAATACCACTATATATGGTATTATGTGCAGCAATAGTAATTTCTATTTTTTTTCTTGTTGTTCCTAATCCCCAGTTATCCTCATGAGTTACTGCAGAGTGGATTGGACACATCAAAAGGGGGTTCATTTTGTTGCTGAAAACAGCCAGTGGGCTGACTCTTTGCTTGCATTCATGAAAGTTAAATTCTTATTTATTGTCTTTGCACCCACTGTAGGGAATAGGCTTGCTTTTCATATGGATTAATGTATATTATTTTATATCTTAAAAAAGAAGTTTTTAGGAGTTAGATATTGCTAGTTGTAATGGTAGTTGGAGACTTTTGAACAATACTCAGTTTCTGATATTCCATTCATGAATATTGAATTTTTTACACTTTTGACTATTTTATTCAAAATTAAAATGCTGCTTTGGAACACAATAAAATTTCAGATAATCTAGAAAAAGCAAGAAAAATTAAAGTGGTATGTCATGTCCAATGATTCTTACAGAGGGATCTGCTGTGTCTTCTCTCAGTGCAGGATATGACATTCAGTGGTTGTTTAAAATATCGTGGCACCTGAGGTTCAGAGGCAGCATCTCCTTCTCATCAGGGGTATATATGTATGACACAAAACATCTTAGTGATGAGACAAACATAATGCTGTTAAAGTAAAACTGAAGAAGTTGCTTTTGTGAAGAACAAGGTAGAGCTGTGAAAATTTGTGCCTCTAAATCTGAAAATCCTCAATTTGCTGAGTGTAGTGTAAGGGGGCTGCCCAGCATGTCTACAGGCAGTTTAACTACACATCTAAATAAGAGATAGCAGTTTGCACCTCTCATTTATTCCAGTCACTGATCAAGTGTTTTGGTGGAGTGTAATGCAAACAGAACCACATGTCTAATGCTTTCCTTGCAGTGAACAGTAGGTCACATCTTAAACCATTTATGCAGAAAAAGTCCTTCTGATGCCATTATTCTAGAGCTGAGGAAGTCCTGATGGGTGGATTCATGAGGAATGATGCTCAAGTATGCTCTTTATAAAAGACTTCAGGTAACTGTATCTCCCATTACTACACCCTCAGCCAGTGAGGTTGTATGGGTTTAGGATGCAGCTGATGTTGTCTGCTTTTCTGTATTTCCTTTGACCAATTTGCAGAGACAGAGAGAGACTTTTATTAACATTAAAATGCAGAGCGTATTTGTTTTAATTGAGAACAGGTGTAGTGCAAAGATTACAGTTATGACATGTTTATGTCCTAGTTTTCCAAAGCAATTTGTAAGTGTGTGTTCTAAGATATGTGATCCCAGTCTTAGATTTTACTTACTTTCCATTTGCTTCCCTTCTGTTTGCTTACCAGACACTCTAAGGTCCTGGTGTCCTTGGTCTGTTGCTAGGGAAGAGGACAGAGTTACCATCTTGCTTCCTTTCCCCTGGTCCTGTAGTCCTCCTCTCACCTGAGTGAGGCTTCCCAGGAAGCCTGTCCATTTTGCTTACCAGGTAGAAAATTATTTCCTGGTTGTTTTGGGTTCTTTTGTGTGGGTTTATTGCTGGTTCTGGCCAGTTGGTTAAACCAGTTTTGGGCTGTGGAATACAGTAGCCAGACATGGAGTCTGGGAGGACAGGAGGTGGCAGAGGTGAGAAGCCCTGCTGCCTGCTCTCCGCAGAAGAGAGGGATGAGACTGGCACAGCCAAGGTGTTTCCCCACATCCCTGCTCCACTTCCACCTTGCTCCCTGTCCCTGCTCTCTGCAGAACTTTGCTTGAGAAATAAGTTTCCTTCTTCTTAGAGAAGTTCTCATTAAGCTACAGAGCTAACTGGAAACTGAAGGTGGTAGAAACACATAAAAATTAAGAGAAAATAAAATTAAATAAGGAAATGTCTAGCTTCAGGCAGATGGGTTTACATGTTTTAAAAGCAAGACAACATAGGGCACTTAAGCCTCCTTACTCAGAACTAAAGAATTGAGTAGCTTAAAACTTTTACCTGTCTCTTCTTTTTCCTGATTTTTTTTTCTGATGCAAATGTTTCTATATCTGTTTATTTATAAATAGGCATTTTTGTCCTACGGTATTATTTACAAACAAGCTTTTAAAGTACAGAAACAATTCAATTTAGTGGAATAGTTAACAACCTATTAAAAGTTGCTTCACTGTGGAAGAGAACATACTTCATGACAGGTTTAACTTAGATACAGCCTTTAGCTGACTACTGAGGCTAGATTTGGTGAATCCTCTGCATAAACTTGTCAAACAGCATTTGGATTTGTTTTGCTTTGGTCAAAAACTGTGGTTTATGGACAGACACTGGTCAGTCATCACAAAAGACTTGTGCTTAGTTCAGTTTTTCGTATGAAAAAATACATAGCTTTCTTAATAACTTCTTTTTTTTTTTTTTTCCTTAATATTCTACAGAGACCTAAGATTTAATAGGATTAAAGAAATCCAGCCTGGAGAGTTTAGACGGCTTAAAAACCTGAACACACTGTAAGTTCTTTTTCAACCCTAAGAACCTTTTCCTTTTGACTTGATATGATCAATTTGATAATGTTTCATATAGGCTCACTTTTCACAGGTAAGTAGTCTCATAAATTTGAGCTGTAGCATTTACACAGGTGGAGTTAGGACCAATATTTGAAAGCAAAACCAGGTGTATGTCTATCGAATAAAAAGAAAGTTATTTGCATACTAGTTTTTTATTAATATATTTTAATTGAATTTAATGAAAAATGCAGACCATTATTGTGTGATTTTTATTTTTTTTTTACATAGTGCTAAATTGCTTTGATGGAGTATCACACAATAAATCATGGAGTTAGAAGAAAGCTGTTCAAAGGCTCAGATGTGCAGATGTGTTACAGTTACAAAATATTTGATAAATTCTATTATTCTGAACTTTTCTATTCTAATGTGCTTGCCAGGACTGGCAGGTCTCAGTTTTGTGACAAAACAAATGGTTTTGTTCCTACTGAGCTGCCTTTCATGGAGGTCTTTTTTATCATATACGATTGTGAAGAAAAGTCTTTCTAAAAGACCTTTTACAACCAATAATACAATTGCTATGACTATTATAATTTTAACTTTCTATCTCCTCTATCATTCCTTCAGGCATCACTTTTAAAACAAATGCATGGATGTTTCTCTTCTTTAATATATTATCAGGTATGAGGAGGAATTAAGATAGACAGTTATTTTTACTTTTAAGTGTACATAACTTCTGATTCCAAATGTGACTGTTTCCCAGAACACAAGTAGTGATGAACTAAAATACAGAGGTGACATCAGTGAGCTTTGGATCACTGTTTATCTGCAGACACGTCACAGCAAATACACTGACACATCTTCTGCTCTATATTCACTCCAGAAAAAATGATAGGACTTTCCCCAAAATGTATGTTGTCCAAATCTGTGCTGCCAAGATATTCTTACTAATTGTCCCTATTTCCAGTCTCCTTTGATCATACCTCCATTTGCGGTTGATCCCCAGTTTTGAATTACAGTTTTTGCCAGATATCCAGCTCAAGTTTTAACTGTCCAAATCACTGAGATGATATCCACAAGTCCCAGATAAAGACAGGATACATTCCTTTTGTAAAACCAGTGTATGAGGAATGAGTGCAAATCTGTGCATACACACAGTTGTGTTCATATATGATGAAAGGGCCCAGTATACAAAATATTGCTAAGAAACATCTGGGAAAAGTCACTTTGATGCACCTGCTAGTGACAAATCTTTGTTTTTATCAGTTTCCAACTGATGTGTAGACTTGATGTGGAAGGTTTTTTTCCCCTCTTCATCTACATCTCAGATACTTGCAAGAAACTACATTATTCCACTTCTGCGTCTGACTTTTTTTTTTTTTTCTTCTGTTTGGGTTTGGACTTTTGTTTGTTTATCTTTGTTGCAGTTTTTATGGGTTTAGGGTTTTTTGTTTGTTTATTTAATTCTGTTTTTCTCGGGTTTTCACCTGCAAGATAGTGATTGAGCAGCTGCAAGCACATAACCTTTTTTTCTCTAACAGTTATTCTTAAGGGAAAAAGCATTTTCAATTTAATATTATATTGCCCCTGATTTTACATGTTTTTTTCCTAATGTTTCTTTATGTAAAAATAAGTGGTTGTTTATTTTTTTTGTAGGCTTCTAAACAATAACCAAATCAAAAGAATTCCTAGTGGGGCATTTGAAGATCTTGAAAATCTGAAATATCTGTAAGTTAAATGAATGTCACTTTCTTCTTCACTGTGTTACAGCTTTTTCAGTGGGAAGGTGTTCTAATCTGAGATGGTGATTTCTATCTGACTCACCAAATGAGGACTGAAAATTGCACTGAAAATCTATGGAATGACTTTATGGGGTGGGAGCAACTGTTTCTCTAAGCAGCTGCTAATAAAACACTGCTATCTGTAGGTGATACATTTAAAAGGACTTAGTAGTTACTGTTTATTATATGCAACTTATAATTTAAAGTGGGATATGTTGAAAGGTGTAGGAAACCACCTCTTCAATGGTTCACTGAAATCTTCACACGGGTACTTTTTCTGTTTTGAAAAGTGGTTTAAATGTAGCTAATCCAAGGTTGTGTCTGCAGAAGCTTGTCACTTACCTAAGCTTATTAACTATCCCTAAATTTTTCAATGAATTCATAAGTGAAAAATTCAGTCAAACCCAAAGCACCAGAGTTTGTATATGATTTGTATATGATATGATGTAGGTCTTCAGTCACTCTGTATATTTTATTCCTAACTTCTCTCTTTTTTAATAAACATACCAAGGGTATTAATTATATGAATAAGCAAAAGGAATCAAAAATGTTATTTTTGTCTGTCTAATAGACTAAAGCTGCATACTAAGTTGTCATGGATTCTCAGCTCTAGTTTCTGGAGTTGTCTTTATGGAGTGTCATTTAGAAAAGTTTCACTCCACTGTCTTGGAGTATTGATTGATGGTTACTTGAATGATATACAGAAAAGAAAGGTCACATTGAGATTTCATTGCTTTGGAAGCAATTCAGAAGGTGAATTTTCCATTCAGTTTCCAAGAATGCAGCCAGAAGGCCTCTAAGGAGGTGGAAACAGGGAGAAAATTGCATAAATTTGTGCAGACACATTACCTGCTTTTCCAAGTTGTGCTTGATTACATTTCCTGCTCTCATTTTTATGTGTATTGTCTTTCAGTAATGAAATTGTTTAACCTATACACAATAGGAGGGAAAAGAATATTGAACAGACTGTTGCTAATGAATGATTAAAGTCCACGATGATTGTATTTGTTACAAGAAAAGTTTGTATGATGGTTCTGGTAGTGTAGTACATAAGGTTTTACTATGTGAGGTTTACTAAACTTCTTTCCATAGTTAGCAACTGTACAAAGATTTTTCTTGATTCTTATTATTTCTTTGTTTTCACATGCTTGCCTTTGCCCAGCTGCAGTAAACATTAAAGCTCCAACGATGCAATGTGTTCAGTTTAATGAAAGAGTGAAAAAAGATAACTGAACTCTGATTTGTTTTCATATACATGTAATAATGGTTGTCAGTATCTATAGTGTTAAGAGGAAGATCTTATTTTCCTCTTGTTCCCTGGAAAATTTAAATATAATATTCAGTGTGGTAATTTATTCAACTGCAGAGACCTCTTTAAAGCTATCCTTTTTTTACAAAAATTAGCTTTAAGGGCTTTTTTGCCTGTTTTGATGGCTGTGACAAATGTTTAAATTGTACAGCCTTAAAGTTACAAAATTTCTGGTACTGGTCAGGTTATCAATACAGAAGACTTAAATCAGCAGTGAAAGTTTCAGCTGAGTAACTGAATGCTGAGTGTATTCTGTGAAATGAAGGGAACAAAATAAAATATTGTTTTCCAATAGAAGTAGAAATCTGGGGGAGAGATTGGACAAAAGTTAGAAATCCTCCTCAGAATGTACTATTATAAGGTCAAATCACTTGGAAAAATTGAAGTTTAGTATCATGTGCTCCTGTGGGTATTTGCAAACCTAACTTGTACTGTCATCCTTCATAAAACTAGATCATCGATCCATGATGTTACTTCTGTTCTTGTGACAACTTGTACTGGCTTGCATGTGGTGGTTCTGAAAATGTATAATTCCCTGACTAATTTTAAAAAACCTGTAGTTTCTCAGTGGCCCTGATTTAGTAAAATGTGAATACATGTAAATATAAAATCTGTAACAATCAGTAAACATGAGTATATAAAACTAAGTAAAAATATTTGCAATTATATATTTTTATATAAAATATATAAAGTATAAAGCATCATTTTTAAAAAAGCTGGACTCTGAGAGCTGGATGTTAAGATCCATTCCAGTATGACTGCTGAAGATCAGCTTTTTTGCTTTCAAACAAAAAAATTTTTGAGCACAATCTAAATCAGGATTTTCAAATGCTTCTTCTTACTATTCCTTTCTGAAGTTGAGCTTAGAGTTTTATGAGGAGTATATACCACCAGAACTATATGTCTGAAGAACATATTTTGACAAAAAGTAATATTTTCTCAATTTTCTCTGCATTGAAAGTATTCATCACTGTTAAAGTTGGTCTTTACATCGTAAAAAGAAAATTGTGTGCATAATTTTTTAACCCTTTTTTTAGGATTTTTTTATTATCTTGTTCTTTATGTAATTGAAATTCTGGCAATTAGAAAAGCAGTTCTGTGTTATTTTGCTGTGCTGTTTGTGGTAGTAATTTGGTTTTTCATTAATATACTAAAGATTAGAAAGAAAGCAATGTAAGTATTGTTTTGTTGTGAAACTAAAATGGTACTTTTTTCTTTTTTTTCTGCTTATATGCTTTTCTGTCCATCTGTCTTTACTCATACACCTTAGCTTTGGCAATAAGGCTCTTTAGTAAACTTCCCCACGTTATAATATGGATGCAGGTAAATTTGTGGAAACTTGATAGGATAATTCTTCCTAAGCCTCAAAGTCAACAGTTTATTCTCCAAGAGACAAGATAGTTGGGAATTGGAGTTAGACACATTATTACCATTTCAACATGTAGAATACTAGAAGATTTGGAATCAGAAGTGGAAAAAATTAAGGTAAGTTGAAAAAGAAAGAATTCAGGAGGAGATAGGGAAAATATATAATATAGGTTAGCTATTAAAAAAAAACTTTTCCAGATAAAGAGAATGTGTATTAGACATTTATAGAGCAGTGAGCTAGAAGATAACATGAAGGAAGGGAAAGACATAAAACTGGGGTTATGAAATTAACTTTGTCAACAGCATTGTATGTTCTCTTGGTGTGAAATGCACAGATGAGGAAACAGACATAAAAGTATTACCATAAGCATATGGTAAATGGTATTTAAGACTCTGTGAAGTGTATCAGCTCCAGAAATGCTAACAGGGAGCATGCCAGTTTTGTTTTGTGTCTGGTGAATGAAGTCATAGTGGTAGATGATGTGTTAGAGGTTGGCCAAAATGCAGTTTCTGAGCTCAGCCTTTCAGAATGAGATGAGGTTTCCTCCTGTGCCTTCTGCCACTTTTGCTGTCCTGGTGATGTTACTTTGTCCTCCAGGCACCTCTAGTGATTCCAGATCTCTTTTCTTTGCAATTTATGTTGCTGGTTCCACTGTCCTTCATGTTCCTATGTAAACTTGTCTTTGGGTGTTTATTTACTTGTGAGATTTAACTCTACAAGGCCTATTACTTTTTGCCCTTTTTCCCCTCCAGTTCCAAGCAGATATATCTGGATCTTACTTTCCTTGAGTCACATGATTTTTAATATGGCCCATTGAAAAAAAGAATAAACAAAGCCCCCAATAATATCCTCAAAGGGAATCTAGCAGGCTTAAGCAGCTTTTAATTAAAGCTACTTTTCCCCCCAAATTTTCAGGTAACTGATTTCCTATTTTTTACTTTCCTAAGTATATGATCAGTACCTTTGATCTCTAACAGCCTTGCTTGTGTTTCTGGAAAAAAATTTCTCCTTTTATTTAAAAGAAAAAAAAGAAAAAAAAAAAGGTATTAGTAATTGTCCAAGACCAATTTAATGTCTTAATAGAATATATCCCTTTTTCATCTCAATCCACTCTTTATTCATCTCCTGTAAAAGTCTAATATTCAGTTCTGTAAGAGAGCTTTTAGGTAAATTAAATGATGAATTATTTTTTCCCTAATTGCACTAAATTTGTTTTCTGATGATGTAACTGAGATGAATGTTGAGAATGTTTGTTAAAATTTAGCAGTGTTTACAAATTTAGATTTCTATAACACTGTGTGCACATTAACCATTTTAGAGGGACAAATATTTTTTGTGAGTGATACTTTTTGTACTTTGTATTGTATGGTGTCTCTCTCCATTAGGCAAATAATTATGTATTTTTCTTTCTGTTAATATCCTCAGTGAAACAGCTACACAATTAAATGGAAGTCTGGTTAATACATTTATCACAGGATATGTAGCCCTGAGGTTGCTGGGGTTTCTCTGTGAAGGGAGGAGATGGTTGACTGAGGTTGATTGAGTTTCCTGCAGTTGAGGGTTTTCTGGTCAGAATGGAAAAAACTCTGGTTTAAAGCTGAATCCCAAATAAAGGCTCACTGCACTGGCTTGGTAATAACTCCTAAAGGCTGATCCCTTCCCTGCAGTATGGTGGTAAAAGCCTGCAATACTACAGTCATAGTCTCAGTCTAACTCACCTCTGATTTTCACTCTCTGCCTTTTTTTTTGTCTGCAGAGAGTAAATAAAAGTTACATGAACGACTGTGGTAAAATTTTATTAAAAATCTGATTAATTCAGATTTTTTGAATAAAATTGTTGAAATGCGCACAAGAAGTAATTAACTGAGGGTGGTTATCAAAACTGTCTAAGCCTACTTTGGTTCTCTGGTCTGACCAGAAGTTTAGTACTCAGAAATAAGAGGGATTTCCACACTACCAAGTGGAATTAAGTGTATTAATAAAGATAAAAAACACTTCAGCTGTTCAGTCCTTGAAATTTTCTAAGGAGTGAAAAGGTGTGTTTAAAATTCTCACAGAAAAATAAGATAGGAATTGAATATCAAACAGACAAGAAAATTAAGGAGAGAAAGTTTTAATGACTGTGATCCTCAAATGAATTGATAAATTTGAGCTAAACCAAATATTTTAATACTCATGAAATATTTTTTTTCTAATAGAATAAAAACCAGTTCCACATATAAAATCACTGTTTTCAAACAATTTTTAAAAGTTTTTACAGTAATTTCACATGACAGTATTTTTTTTTCTGGTTTCAAATATTTTAAAAACCTCAGAAATTTTTACTTCCATGTTACTTGGAAGAACTCTGCTTTTTTACTCAGATGCATATCTATGTTAATGAAGCACATAGGAATCTGTATATTAATGTGTTGGATTCTCAGCACGCAGAGCATTGGAAAAGTTAATTTAGACTCAAAGGAAGGATACTACTCCTTATTGTTCCCCAAAGTTGTCATTAGTTGAATATCAAATATCTACAACTTCTTTCCTTGTTAGGGCCCATTGTGAAATGTTGCCCATTGTCACATCAGTGTAAAAACTGCCACCATCTCCAGCAGAGCCAGTATTTTTTCAGTTGCATCAAAAGGAGTTTGCAATATTTCCAGTAAACTACTGAAAACTGTAATAATAGAAAACCCAAAACCACTACTAATAAGATGCCTGCTAATAAAGTCATTCGTGGTACAAAGTCTCTTCATCCCCTTTTCATAGAAACCCATGCCTGTTTAACTGAGTTTCAAAACATTTGTCAAATAATTGTGAAAAAGTTCTTAACCACAAACCTGTGCCTATCCTAACACAGAAAGAGTGACTGACACTGAACCCCCAAAGTATTTTCATTTGCTGCGTCCATGCAGAAACTGTAGTCATCAGCTGAACTGTGTGATTTTTCTCCAATACCCCCTCACTAAACCATCCTTGTGCTAAGAGCATGATGAACATGAGCACATACACTGATCCTTCCTGATTTATTTTAATTTCATAAAAAAGGTGTAGACAACACGTGATCATGCTGATACTCTGCATGTTTATTCTGTTTATATTGTAGAATATCAATAGGGACTTAATGTCCATCTTCTACACAGTGATAAAACAAATATACAGTGCTGCTTTATGGATGTGATACCAATATTCTAACTTGTATTTTTTGTGAATATTCCAAAAGTGACACAGATGGAGTTACAGAAATTTCTCACTGTTTGTTCTCCAAGTCCAGTAAAAGACTCACTCTATTCTAATTTGAATATTTGTACCAGCATTCAGATGAGATATTTTAAAGAAAACAAGTGGCCAGTGGCATCCCTGGTGTGTTCTGGTAAAGGCACTTCTAGTGCAATTCTGTCCCATTGAGTTGAATTTATTTTGACTTTTGGCAAACCACTCAAGAAAACAAAAATCTAGTAAGTAATACCATGAGCACTGGGAAGCCCAAGTCCATCAGCCTCAGGGCCTTCAAGGCCCCAGACTTTTGTCTTTCCTGGTAGTCATTTGCTATGAAGTCTCAAGGACAGAATATTTTTATGTTTTTCGCTTTTGATTTGTATTTTTTTTCCTAATATGTAGTTGAAAAACTGTCTTCACGTGTCAACTTAATTCTTCTTTTCCACCTTCATGTAGCTCTTGTTTGTGTACTAATATTACTGATTGTTTCTTGTTTCAGCTATTTGTACAAGAATGAAATCCAGTCAATTGACAGGCAAGCATTTAAAGGACTTGCCTCTCTAGAACAACTGTAAGTGCCTTTTCTGTGCTGTCATCTTCATGGTTCCCCTGCAGAGGAAAAGTGCACGCCTTGATCCGTACATCCTACCCGCATGCTCTGCATGTCTGCACTCCCTGGGTTGGGCAGAGAGCCCCATAATTATTTGCATGTGAAAAAACCACAATTGATCTCTGTGTCAAATTCCTCATTTCTATGTTTGTCTTTTATTTGTGATTTGCATTCCTGATGTCCCTGTACATTGTTACATAGCTTTGACAAAGGAGAATTATTGTGGAAAATGTTGAAAACTAATGTGTATTGCTTAGAGATAGATTCTGCTTTCATTTCTGCAGGTTTTTATAATATCGCAGTTCCTTTGACTGCAGCAGTTACTTTGTTTTATGCAGCATAACTAAAGCTGAATTAGCCTCTGCCAGTTCAACCCAATTTTGTTATACTTTGAAACAAGAATAGTTTTTTAAATTAAAACCTTCCTATTATATATATGTGTTAATCATTGCCATATACAGATGTTTGAAAAGTAAGGAAGTTCATCGTTTGCAATGTAGATGTTTCAGTAATGTTCTCCAGGAAGATTGATTGAAATCATACTTCTTTCCCCATATAATGAAAAATAATTTCTACTGAAAAAGAGTGAAGAATGCAGTCCTAAGCATGACAAAACCCAGTTGTATTGATTCCATTAATTTCAACTATATTTTGTTTTATAATCACTATGGGAGAGACATATTTGTTTTATAATCTCTATAGGAGAGACATATGGATTGCTGGTGTGAGTGAAGGGCAGTGAAGCCAGTGGAGGGGCTGGAGCACAAATCCTTGAGGAGCAGCTGAGGGAGCTGGGGTTGTTTAGTCTGGAGAAAAGGAGGCTCAGTGGAGACCTTATTTCTCTACCACTCCCTGAAAGGAGGTTGTAGTGAGTTGGGGAGTGATCTCTTCTCCCAGGCTACAAGTGACAGAACAAGAGGAAATAGCCTCAAGTTGCACCCAGAGAGGTTTAGACTGGATATTAGGGGGAAAAAAAATCATGGAAAGGGTAGTAAAGCATTGAAACAGGCTGCCCAGGCAAGCAGTGGAGTCACTCTTCCTGGAAGTGTTGAAGAAATTACTGGCTTATGACACTTTGAGGTCCTGGTTTAGTGATGAACATGATAGTGGTGCTAGGTTGATGGTTAGACTTGAAAATCCTAACAATTCTATGACTCTATTATCAGAAAGCATTGCTCTACATTTATTGCGATAATGTTTAGAAAAAGGAAAAAGCTGTAAATGTGTGGTTGTTTCACACAGTTTGACTACCAAATAACAGTAGTAAACCAATGAGTTTTGTAGTGTATAAATTGGGGGCTGAATATAAATTTTTAAACTCTTAAAAGGTATCAGTGTATTATAAGTGTTCTATATGTACCAATTTTCTTGTTACTGTAAACCTCTAATGGATATTAGTAGACACAGAGTAGATATGAAATAGAATGACGCTTCATATGGGTACGAAATCATACATGCTCCTTTTAGAGTGCAATAGGTGCCTTTTGAAGGAGGAGTTTCTATGTAAAACAGAAGTGTTAATTATAAAAAGTGTATAAATATGTAATTTTTTTTCCTTAATGCCTTTCTCTTCCTTCTCCTTTTACTCTAGAAATTATTACTGCACCAAATTGACAGCAACTGGTAGGGCTTACTTGCATGCTAATAGCAATACTTAATTTCTGTGTAGAATTTGGTATACTGAGGCCCATTTATTGAATTACTGTTTCTAAAATAATGTTCTTCTCCATGCCACAAACCTCATATGCTGCAAGTGGCAACATTTGTCCTTTTTTCTTGTGTTCTTTTTTCCTGTTGTTCTATGTTATTACTGAAAAACATAAATCAGTTTGAAATATTAATGCCTTCTGAATGCACTTTTCCACTATGTGGCAGTTAAGCCTCTCTGTCTATGGTGATATCACACTTTATCAGATTAAGCTCAAGGTTTTGAGACATCAGCATTATTCAGTATGAAACTGAGATTCAAACTCAGGGCTTGAGTCTCATCTCTAGCTGGGAAGTGCAGAAATGGAGCCTGGCAGAGTCACTGCTCATTGCCTGCCCGTGTGTCATGGCAGCACCTGCAGCTGCTGGGGAATGGGCTGCAGGTACTTCCCCACTGCCTGCATCAGAGCTCGCTGCTTTTTTAGAGCTCTTCCTCTTCATTCCTAAGCAGAGAGCTTGCCAGGAAGGAAAATGGGAGCACATGAAGCCAGTGGCAGGCACAGAAATAAATTTAATATGGAGTACTCTTTGAGAATTTTACTTTACGAGAGATTTGGCTTTTATGCATCTTTAGCATAAAAATCCGTTCTGACTCCACAGGGTCTGTTTTATCACAGTAGCTTTGGAGAAAAACTGCTGACAAGACAAGGGTTACTCTTGGCAAGTTCCCAAGTGTCCTAATTTCAGTTTTGAACCGTATAGTCGATGTTTCTGCATTTGAGGTCTCTGTGGTCTCAAGTTATCAAACACATTTTGCTACTGGTTGTGTTAACTCAGCCAAATGCTGTTCTCAGTGCTCAGCAGAGTTCTCAGAAGTAGGCACTGTGGACCACATTTCTGGGAAAGACTTGTTTCACAGCAATTTCTTCTACTTCAGTGAAGTAGAATTCAACTGATACTTATTTTAAAAAATACTTGAACAGCAAAGTAAACACATTTTTGGTGATTGTTGCTTTTATTAGCAGAAACTAAGTGTAGTTGGATTTAGGAGGCCTGTTGCATGTATAAGGGACAAACCCCCCCAAGTATTTACTGCAGCTGGCAGGTTCCTCCTTAAAACTCCGAAGCAGAATTCTTAGCTGCTGATGTAGTCAAAATAGCTTTTCCTTTGGAAATTTCTGCCAAGTGAATAAGATCTTTGAAACCTGTTTGTGCTAGGGTTAATTCTGAAGAAAAATTGGCAGTTTTAGGTACTTGAACACACTGAGCCATACATACTTCATCACCTAACTTTTCACCTGTGGCAGGGCATGAAGGGAGAGAGTCAGCTGATGAAAGGTAGCCGCTTAGTACCAGTTTGGACACTGTTAAATCTGCAAGACATATGTTTGGGTCTGGCAAAGACAGCAGAAAGCTGCAGGAAACTTACATATTTTCAGAGCAGCAGCCAGAAGGCAGACAGAGCACCCAAAAGGCGAGGAGGGCTCCTCTGTGTGCTTGGGCTTAGACAACAGCAATGTGCCTCTGTGTGCCTGGGCTTGACAACTGGATCCCACCTGAAATGTCACCAACACCCTGCCTGGGAGGTCATGAGTTTGGATCCCAAGATCTAGCTCTAAATGGAATGCATTTCCAGATGTGGATGCATTGCTTTGCTTCCAAATATCTGTCATATTTTTGAGACTTCAGCTTATAAGTTGCATGTATCAGGGACAAAAAGTGTACTGTCCAGTATTTAACTAGAGGGATCCCCAAATATTAATGGAATTATTTCAATCCATTTACCTAATCCTAGTTGTGCATTTTCTTTTAACTTTCATAATAACATATTAATTTCGTTCTTTATAAGCTATGAGTTATGATGTAGTTTATGAACACATATACATATTTAGGGAGAATTAATAGACAAAAACCTCAACTAACATATAGTGATGCAGTTTTTTATATTAAGTTTATTTACCTCAATTCAGTTTTCAGTATTTTTGAAGTGTTGCTGTTTATTTTCTTATTTATACTACAAATTCTTTATTTTTCATAATTCTATGTCAGTAGATATGCACATTTAACACAGAGAAATCTGTGTAAAGGTGCTGATAAAACTATCTGTGGGAAGGAATAATGAAAGATAATTAATTAATAAACAAACAAACAGACCCAAAGGTATGATAGGGACCTTGAGAAGTATATCCTTATTATTCTGCAATAAGATCAGCTAGGGACAAGAAACTGGAAGCAGATACTTGTCTAGCCTTATTTTAAAAGTCTTTGGTGAGGATTCCATGACCTCCTTAAGTATCCCTTTCCAATATTTTGTATTGTTACCACGACATGCATTTAAATCTTTTTCCATGTGGTTTAAGGCTGCGACTTGTCCCTGAGCAGGGAAAGCTCTTTGATAAATATGGGACATGTATGTTTGTTCATTCTCTTTCAAATAATTAAAAGAGCACACATGCTGTTTAAATATTCAGAACATAGATTATACTCAGCTAATGAGTTAGTAAGTACTTCTCCAAAGATGTGATGATACTATTAGAAAAAGAACAATTGGCATATGTGATAAAAGTCCTCCCCCACAAAAACTACAAAGCTGCATAAGATGTAATCCTAAATTTAGTGCTGTGAAAAAATGCCACTGGGACTGAAGTTTTGTAAATTTTTGTCCTATTAGATTAATAAAAAGAAAGACAATCTATACTATGCTTATTTGATAAAACCTTAATCTTCCTCTCGAGGTGTTTCATTTGGACTTTTTTCCCTATAGGCATTTCCTTTCCTTCTTTTAATTCTTGATAGTGAGTTTAGAATTAAAAAAGAAAGACATGTAGGTATTTAAAAATCACTCTTGCATGCATTTTCTCTCTCAATTTTCATTCTGAAAGTCTTTTTAATATCTAATTTATTACATGATTCCTCTATTTTTAGTGTTTTGTACTCTGAACATAAAAGATGACTATAAAGATATGCCAGTGTGAGATTATTTCCTGAATATGATTATCTTTAAAGTGAATTTTAAATCCAAGAAATTACCATATTAATTAAAACATTAAAATATACCTTTACAAAACTTTAATGTGGTACATAGAAGAAAATAATAGAAGTGATAACCTAAGTGATAAAACAGAATTATTCTCTTTATTGTAGACCTAAAATGCAATCTGGTTTCTGCATCTATTTATTTGGAGTTGTAAATTATTTTGGCCAAATATTTAACATCATGTTCTATTAAAAATTGTGTGGAAAGTTGCTCAGGACTTTTCTAGGTCATAATTTGAAGACCTGCAAAACCCTAGTAACTTGTATAGTCCAACTACTATGAAGGAGTTAAGAGTATTTTCCAGCTGGATTTTATAATTTGATTTTTTTTGGAGCTACTTTAGACAGCATGATATCTGATGAGGAAAAGCTAACTGCTATAATGTTCATCAGCATAATTCATCTGCACAATCATAATAATAATTCAGGTGAACTATTGTGTTTGTATCTGCAGTGATGTGAGCTTGTAAACAAGGCAAGATTTCTAACAGAAATATTTTTAAAATTTGTTTGGAAAAGCAAGGTGACTTTGCAGGCACATATTGGTTACATCTGCAATTCTAATAGTCCAGTGTACTAAACAGCCATTATGAGTTGCTGCTTTGAGTTTTGCAATGTATACATTACTTAAACCATCTGAGAGAGGTATTCTTTCTTTTTCTCTCTTTCTGATTTCACCCTGATTCATGGCCCTGAAGGAAGGGTTGTGTGCCTCAATGTGTCTGCTGTTACCAATGTGATTTTTTCTTCTAATAAGAGGTGCCTACAAATCTTGCCTTGTCAATGCCAAAGAAGTATGAGAGATTAATTTATTTGTAATATATAGCGGTGGTTGCAAGATGCTCATGAGCCATAAAAATGCAAGTAGAATTAAGAATGTTAAAAAAACCCAAATCACTGCTGCCTGCAAAAGAACTAGTGTTTATATTTTTTTCCAAAATGAAAGCTGCTTCAGAGGTACCAAACCCTGTAGTTGTGCCTGGCTTTTCCCCTTGTCCTCTTCCATTGCAGTGATCCCCACCTTGCCTTGCCCCTCCCATAGGCTGCTGGTCCTGGAAGGTGGAGAAGCAGAGCTGTGGCCCCTGGCAAGCTGTGCCTGCCCACCTCGTGGCTGAGCCATGCCCAGTCCTTGTCCTGCCAGTCCTTCCTCACTGAGGTCTCTCTTCTCTCTGCTGGCAAATCGAATGAACCTTGCAGGAAATGTCTGCCTCTGAGATCTGTCTTTTTCATTTAGAAGAAATGGCCCTGTATTTTTAAAGGGGAGATGACAACTGGCAGTCACAGCAAGGTGATGCAGTTCTTCGATCCTTCCTGCTAACAAGACCATACTTTATGCTCCATATCCTCCGTGGCCACGCCTTGCGGTGGCAGTAGGCAGGCTTGACACTCTGATGTGCTTGATCACGCCTGTGCTGATTTATTGGCTTTTCTGTGGTCCCCATTCACTGCTCCCTGGCATCGCTCACTGGCTCGTGCTCGTCCTGGGAGGCTGCCAGGCATGTGCCTGGCTTCCCTCTGCACGCGCCTTCCCGGGCTCCCTGCAAGGCCTTGGCCAGAATCGCCACTCCTTCCCGCTTTTCTCCCTGCGCAGCCACCAGCTGGCTCAGCACAGGCAAATCCCCATGTCCTTGCCCTTTCCGTGCTGAGGGATTGATGTTTCAGGAGATACTGAGCTCTGAGTTGTTCTCACTGTTTTTAAATAACAGATGCTGTTCTTCAGACCGCAGTGATTTCTGTATATGCACATTCTCCAGAGGCTATCCTGAGTTAGTCAGAGGAGGTCAAATAGGAAATTTAAAGAGTTTTGAATACATTTGGATATAATCAGGATTTAAAGTCTATAAATAATTTTCACAATTTCTTGTGCCAGTCTTACCTATTATATCTTGTTTTCTCATCTGCAAGGTTAAGGAGTATCTCCACAAAATAGTCAATGCTGGAATGATCTTGCCTTTGCAGTCCATTTTCACAACAGTTACAGATTAAGTCTGGTTAATTGTCTTGTTATGTTAACTTTCTCAATTTTACAGCATTAACAGCTCTGTAGATTTATTGTTGTGTAATGCTAATAGCTTGTATAAACATCAAGGGAGCATCAAACAGCACCAATGCTAGCAAGTCTAAAGTCAAATTAGTCAAACTTGGGTTTATATTACAAATTTGATTTTGAGAGCATTGACAGCTTTAAATGCCAGTGTTCATGGACTAGAGAAGGTTATTTCTCAGCATCTTTTGAAATTTTCATTCATGGAAATGAAAACATCTGCCCAAGAAAAACGTTATTGTGCTGGAAACTGTAAATGTTTTCTAAATAACCTCTAACATTTTTCCTATTAAAAATAATAATTTTCATTTTTTGATAAATGTTTTCAAGAATGTATACAAAGAACATCAGACTTGGCAAAACAGTGTTCAAAGTATTATCTCCAAAATCTCCAAAGCAATGTTTGGGGTTTTTTGGTTATATATGTACACACACAATGTAGTGATCTGCAAACTCTTCTTTGTTTGTCATGTCTTTTATTTCTCAGATTCAAGTGTGGGATTCAGATGGTAACAGAAAAAAGCTGCTACATCACTATGGCCATTTAGATCTGTAAAGAGTATGGAAACAATAAATTCTTTAAAATATTTCACCAATTAAGAAAATTGTTTCAGTATTTTTCTTTTTGTTTAACATATTTCAGGTATCTGCACTTTAATCAAATAGAAACGTTGGAACCTGAATCCTTTACTCATCTTCCAAAACTTGAAAGGCTGTAAGTTTGTTTTTCTTGGGGTAAGATTCAGAAGACAGCTTGCTTCCTTGTTTAAATTAAATCAAGCGTTTGAAACTAAAAAAAATAATATTTTTATCATTGCCATAGAATGTTTTTAATCCAATTTTTTTTACTGTAACTACTGCGTACTCTTTCCAAGAACATTTTGGTGAGGCTGACCTTAGAGGTTTGCAGAAGTGAGCATTTCCTGTGGTTTATTTTTCTTTTGCAAAACTATTTCCCAAAGATCTGTGATCAATGTTTGGCCTAAAATAAATGTTATGAATGAAGAATGAGACAATTTATTTAGGACTTTTTTTGGGGTTTTTTAATTTCTAATTTGAATGCCTATGAACGCCCTTCCTTGAAGTTACTTTTTTTTCCTCACATGGACATACCCAAGTATGCCTTGGAGGCCACTTAAAAAAATAGCAGACAATGAGTTGCTGAACAGGTTCAATTTTTTTTTCATAAATTTTCTTAGATTACTTTCTCTTGAAAACCTTCCATAAGCATGTAAATGAAATTATTGCATCACAAAATCTGAATTATTACATGCATATTTCTGTGTTTTTAACAGGTTTTTGCATAACAACAGAATAGCTCACTTGATTCCTGGAACATTTAGTCACTTAGAATCTATGAAGAGACTGTAAGTAAATTGAATTATTATTGAACTAATGAAATCTTAAAGAACCCAATTAGACTGTATCTTCTCTTGCAATATTTATCTTCCTTGCAAATGTCTTTTATGGTGTAATTGTTTTAAATATTAAATTTTTTTCTTAACTGTGCTCCAGTTGTTTATATGCATAGATCGAGAACATTGATTTATATCTATTTTCTTGAGTTACTGACTAAAGTTTATTTCCTATATTGGGATTATTTGTAATGATAGTTTTATCTCTAAATAATAGATAAAGATTGTTCTTTGGGCAGTAAAAATAATACACATTCTTCTAATAAAAACTACCAGAATGCCTATAAGCAAGTAGCCATCACCTGTATTGCACGTGGCTGTTGTCTGTATTCACAGATAAAGACATGGCTCCATTTACAGATCCATGTTGGTCCTAGGGAATGGCTGTGGCTTGCTAACAGAGCTGTGGCTGTCCCTTGTTTTGTGCAGGCGTTTGGACTCCAACGCTCTCCACTGCGACTGTGAAATCCTGTGGCTGGCGGAGCTGCTGAAGACGTACGCGGAGTCGGGGAATGCGCAAGCAGCAGCTACCTGTGAGTATCCACGGAGGATCCAGGGAAGATCAGTGGCCACGATTACACCAGAAGAACTGAACTGTGGTGAGTTTGCCACTTCCTCATGGCTTACTTTATGGGCTGCATGTACCTAAAATGTATTTTTTGGGGGAGCTGGAATTTATTGTTCTGTTTATTAGCACTGAACACCTCTGGTTAATATTGGTTATTTCTTGAAATCTCTCTCTGCTCCTTTTCTGGTTTTGTGTGCTTCTGACAGAACTGATTGCTTTTACTCTTCAGCCTATCTTTAATGAAACAAATAAAGCCGTGTTTGAAATTTCTCCTTGAAGAACTAAAGGTGATTATCCTGAAGGAGTTTATTTTTCCCTTTTATATTTCACTTCTGGTAATAACGGGGTTGTCAGCTAGGGTCTGTGGTGTTACATTAATTTTGTTTGGTGTTGTTTATTCCCTTCTATATGAGGGAAAGGATAGAAAGAAGCTCTACAGAATTGCTCCTGATGGCATAGTTCTTGCCTTAAAAATTTTTATTGATATATAAATTAGGGTTGGGCCACTGAATTTTTTTTTACTCAGCTATAATTAATAGGAGTGCCCCACACAGGCACTGAAATCCTCTGCCACCGAGTATTAACGGACAAGCATCTTTGAAATCCTTCTGTTTGTCTGTATTCCTTCACCCTAGGGGTGCAAAATCTTGGCCCCATGGGCACCTTGGGACTTGGCCCAGCACCTGTTATGTTCTGAAATCAAAATTCAGATTTCTCCTCGAGCTATGGGCATTTGCCTGCCCACCCACGTAATGAAGCCATTCACCAACACATGGTTATGTGTTGGATATAATTCTGATCATAAAGTTCTTGAAAAAGATGGTACAAAGGGAATTTGGTGCAAGAATAATGCACATGGCATCCTGCCTGCTCTTTGCACATCTAAGGAGCCTGATCATGGAACTGCAGGAAGCAAGCTGTACAAAGTATTCTGTGAGGCAGGTTAGGCACTGATACTTATCTAAAGGAAGTTATTTTAAATGGCACTTGCTGCTTTAGTTTTTCCTTCATAGGCAATTTGAGTCTCTGTTCAAATAAATAAAACAGCCACTTTAGAACCTGATACAAATTTGCACAATCTATTTCCAGTCTGCTGAAAGGTCCTAAGGAACAATGAAGGAGGTCAGAAATCCCACAGTCACTTTTGCACAGGGGAACGTACATTTAATCCTGACTAAGCATATACATATTTTAAGTCATAACATTTATGAAAAATATTTTTTACAAGATGTTTGGAAGTATTTTTATTTACCAGTTTTTAGTAGCTTTAAAATAAGTAAGAGTTCTTTGTATGTTTTATTGTTGATATAGAGAGGCCAAGAATTACATCAGAGCCTCAGGATGTGGATGTTACCTCAGGGAATACAGTGTACTTCACTTGCAGGGCTGAAGGCAATCCTAAGCCAGAAATTATCTGGCTTCGAAACAAGTAAGTTTAAAAGAGGAAGAGAGAAACTTGATGTAAGTACATTTGCCTCTGTGTGTGTGTACACTTCTGGGTGCATGTCCATGTGCTGTATATGGTAATATGTGAAATAGTTACAGCAAAAACATGCTATAATTAAAATAAGCATATGAAGTAATGATGGCCCATATCTTTTTTATTAGTAATTCTAAACATTTAAGAGCTGGTAACTAAAAAGTGTTATTACTCTAATATTTTTTTGTAAGATATTCAGCTGTAGTATACCTGCAAAGCTGCTCACACCTGTTACACTAAATCATTTCTGTATAAGTACCAGGCAATCCACTGTGGACATGTTGCCTGTATGGTCTGTGGATTACTTTGCCTTTGCATATGTTTTGGGGCAGAGCAGAAGACACTTTTTTAAAGGACTGCAGCTGGATACAATTAAAGTTTCAGACAACTCTTTCTGGAGCCCTAGCTCCTCAGAGGTAGCTTTCCTCCAAGGTGTAGCTCTGTCCCAGGACAGGAGAGAGACATCTGTTTCCAGCCTCCTCAAACCTGTACATGAAGCACAAGCAAGACTTTTTACCATAAGATTATAGTGTAATTCAGGTTGGAGGGGGTCCCCATGGTTGGAGGAGGTGTCCAGTGCAGCCTTCTGTTCAAAGCAGGATTATACCAGGTTGCTTTATCCAGATGAGTCTTAAAAGCCTCTAAGGATGGAGATAGCGCAAGTTGTCTGAGCAACCTGCTGCATCTCTTTCCCTCACCACTTAGAGGGAAGATGAGGGAAGGATCTACAAGGGATGACTGTCTTTCAACAGCCCAAGGGCCAGCCTGTTGCAGAGTGGCTGCTCAGGCTGTGCCCAGAGCCTGGCTCACTCCAGTAGCACTGGGCACAGCACATTTGAACAACCCTTGTGTTAGCACATCCTCAAACTAGTGTAACCTTACAATGGACACATGAACTGTGAATATACCATCAGGAAATCAGACTTTGGCTTAATAATGCTGTTATATGAATGGAGAACTTGACCTGGAACATAAATTCTCTTACAGTTTATATAAAGCATTTTAGTTGGTTAGTTGGTGATGAAATGGCATGGTTTAGAGTATATCTTCCTGCTGATGTCAGTGAGAACCCCTCGTTCATCAAAGGTACAGTATTTATGGGGTATGTCAAGAACAGAGCCTTGAACTTGAATGGTATAATTATTTCTTTAAAATTTTCTCTGGTGCATGTATATATAATGCACAAAGGAAATGTATTCAGAATACACGTATGAATTTTAAGAAGAAACTTGAGCTTGGGGTGAGGGGTTATTGACTCTGGCTCGTTTCCTGGCTGCATGAATGAGAGCAAAGCTCTTTGCAGGGTAGTTGAATATGGCAAGATTTCAGTCAAAAGCCATCAACCTGTTGAGCAGTATGTTGAATAGATCAGTATGCTGAGTTTTCTACATAAGAGGTGTGATCTCATCCCTCTGTGCTTTCTTCATCATATAGTGAGGGGTGGACTGAGAAACAGTTCCTTTAATAAAACCCCTTAAGACTTCTTGGTTTACATCACAGAAATTCTCCACGACCTAAGCTGAAGACCTGACCTTAACTTATATTTTAAACCAGTACAAATTATAATCAGGTTCATTAGTGCTCCTTGAACATTCCAGGCAGAGGTTGTCACAAAGATAGTTTTGTAGGAACTAACCTCTCTCCTGGTAGAAACTATCTTGAATACTGAACTAGCATAACATACTTCCAGTAGAAAAAGTTTTAATTGTTTTGCCAACTGTAACAGCCTTTTAAAGACCAGGTATGTGTATTTGTTCACTGTTTTTTCCCTGTAAGCTTTTCCTCATAAAATTATTTTAACTTTACATTTTGAAGATGCATTACTTGAATAAGCAAAATAATTTCATGGTTTGTTTTTTGTCATCTCTTTAGGAGAAAATTTAAAGTTTGATTATTTTTAACAAAGTAAAACTTTTTCCCCCACAAGTTATTTTGTGTAATTTATCTCCTGGGTTTTATTATCTGGCAGTTTTCTGCACTTGTGATTTAAAGTTTTAACTCTAGCAGATCCTTTTCTTCTCAGTAATGAGCTCAGTATGAAAGAAGATTCTCGTCTAAACTTGCTAGATGATGGCACGTTGATGATTCAGAATACTCAAGAAACAGACCAAGGCATTTACCAATGCATGGCAAAAAATGTGGCTGGAGAAGTGAAAACTCAGGAAGTTACTCTTAGATACTTTGAGTCACCAGGTAAAGAACATTAATCTGAATTTTGCATTCAGACAGAGTGTTGTTTTGATAATAAGATTAGTAAAAAATAAAATGCTTTGGTACTTGACGTGTAGATTTGTTGGGCTTGGGCATCTTTAAGAAGTAGATCATGAAGCTATAATATTCCTAGTACAAAAATGTAACTCAGCTGGTTAATTAATATGTTTATTGTAGTAGGCAATTTTGATAATAGTCTTGTAGGCTGTAGAAGGGTTAGGAAAAGTGGGTTTACATTCCAGCATTGCTCAATGCAGTAACATTCTCTCTGGATACTGAAAACCACAAGCTGCTGAACAGGCCGCTCATGGCAGCTTCGGCACACCCTGTGCAGCCACCCTTACTCAAGAACCTTTTAGCTCTGTCTAGCCAAGGCCTCATGTTTGCAAGGACTAAATTCCTGTCCAGGATTGTAATGTTTTTCAAACACAGACTTTCCTGTGAGAACATTTTGTTTTGACACACAGCATCAGGTAAACTTAAAATGTCACTGCAAATTACTCATGTGCTTGAGAAAAGTTACTTAAAATGTAGCTTAATCAGTTTGGGCACTTACAGCAATGTTTAGCCTGTTTGCGTCCTGGGTTTCAATGTCCATGCCTCTGAAGAGACCTTTATAAATGTCAGCATAGAAGAGCAAAATGTTTATAAATTTTTTTAATGGGAGTTGAGGAAAAACATCAGGGCAATTGTGAGCTTTTGTTTTTATTTATTGGTGTCTGCAGTTAGATTAGACTTAAAGCAAGGCAGAGTTTGCTCCCAGATGAGAGGTATGTTGGAACACAGCTATTAACCCCCCTTCCCCCTGCTGTCCCTGGTTATAGACTATATTTGTCTAAGTTAGAGTTGTGTGAGCTAAGAGCTGCATTTTGGCATTGCTGTTTTCTCACAGCCCGGCCAAGCTTTGTGATTCACCCACAAAACACCGAAGTGTTGGTTGGAGAGAGTGTTACCTTGGAGTGCAGTGCAACCGGGCACCCTCAGCCACGGATTACCTGGACAAAAGGCGACAGAACCCCTCTGCCAAACGACCCTCGTGTCACGATAACTCCGTCAGGAGGACTTTATATACAAAATGTAAAGCAGGAGGACAGTGGAGAGTACACCTGTTTTGCAACTAACAGCGTAGATAATATCCATGCAACTGCATACATCATAGTCCAAGGTAAATAATGTTAAACTAGGAGAGACATATTGCTTGAAATTGTGTGGATTTGTCTTTTCTTCTGAGTTGACAGAGCCAAACTAAAAACATAAGAGTTTTTACTTCTAATTGCACTATTGTAGTCCATAGGGAAGCTGGTATACATTTCACACAGAGTAAGGTATTCTATACTATTTTCCTGAAAATTACATTTCATTGATTATTATCAGAAGTTTAATGTTTTCAAATGTTAACTTCTTATGTTTTGTTTCCATGGAGGAACAAAAAAGCAGTTTCAAATTTTTGAATGATTAAATATTTTCTGTAACAGGCAGCAAGGCTAGAGGTTAGAATTTGTACTTGGAGAACTAGAAATGGAGTTTCGATTACAGATCTGTGCAACTTTTCTTTGGTAGATACTTACTGAATGTGGAAACATTTTCTGCTGAGTTTGAAAGAAACTATCATCCTGCCAGCTGAGGCATTAGCACAGCTTTTCTGCAAAGCAAAAGTCAAAGTACTCTAAGTTGTGATTGCAATAGTTTTGATATTGTATGTCAATAGTGTGATTATAAAGTATTTGAGATCAGCTATCAAAAGTCTCCTGTATATATACATAGTATTTTTTGCAAAGGCTTTCATGCTGGAACTTTTATTTCCAAAATACTTTAAGTAACCTTTAAATTTGTTTGCTTCTGTTCTCATGTTAAAATCTTTAGTTGGCAAACAGTTAAGATTGTAAATGCCTTCTTAATGAGTTCTAAAGCTATACAAAACAACTTGGCTGTGTGGTTTGTTCATTTATTATTTACCAGTGGATAATTGTGTTTGGAGAGCTGAACAAATACTTCTCACACTGGTAGTGCACAGTGTTACTGCAGAATCTGGCCCAAGCTCCATTCATTGCTTTCATGGAAGAAAACAAGCAGCTCAAGAAGGTTTTGATTACTTACATTTTCTTCAGAATTCAACTGTGAAGTTTTGAGAAAAAGAGAAGATAATATTTTTAATCAAGTAAAGACTCTACATCAGTCTGATTCTACAAGTCTTACTGTACCTCTTTTTTTGGATCTGTGACAGTAGATCCCTCATACCTTCAATGGCATCAGAGACAGCTTTTGAGAGAGATGTTCCTTTTGCACGAGTGGCTGCCCTAACTCTTGTCTCTAGGGGTCACAATATAAAAGAATTCTGTAAGCATTTCTCTTCCCAACAATATTAGCTATTTTAACTTACACAGGAAATAGTATGTAATTTAGTCATGCATTTTTCAAATTTTTTTTAATGGCTTTATTTCCTCTTTTGTAGCTCTACCTCAGTTTACTGTCACTCCACAAGACAAAACAGTGATTGAGGGACAAACCGTTGACTTCCCTTGTGAAGCACAAGGTTATCCCCAGCCTGTTATTGCCTGGACTAAAGGAGGTAAGTGTGTTCCATTCTTACTTTTAAACTACTAGGATAGTTTAGCAGTCATATTAGAATAATTTTTTTATTGAAAGGAAGTGCATGTATTTGTTTAGATGCTTCAGACTCTGAAGGAAACAGAGGTCATCTCTTTCTCTTTTAGCTGGGAAAGGCAAAGTGTCCAACAGGAGATAGCTTCCCAAAAGTTTTTCATTATTAAGTAAAAAAGTTACTAAAATATATGTGTCCATAATAGATTCTTAATTATAAATGTTTAAGAAACATGTAGCAAATTACATGTAGCAGTATGTATCACTGCTGTTGTACTGCAGAAGAAATGGAGATGGCTGACATTAACTCAAGGTCTGAAATTAGGTGGGATGTGCTCTCTTCAGGAACCAGAAAGTCCAGCCTGTAACTGGCATCAGTGTACCAGCATCTCTGTCACTTAATGCACATTGACAGAAACAACAGGGTGCACTCTGCTGACTGCTTTATCAAGTTATGGCTCTAAAGGCATTAAGCCAAATCCAGCAGGAAGAAATACTGTAGTGGATGTTTTATCGGTAGGCAAATTACTGGTTGATTCAAATGGAAAAACTCTAGCAGGCTAAATAACTCTTAGGAAATTCTAAATTATGATACATAAAGCAGATACTTAACACTGTTCATCATTTTGATGCTGATAATGTCCTTGTTTCTGCCCTCTACTTAGACTGCTCCAATCAAATGAAATGTCCAGAAAGGGAGGATAGGGTACAGACACTGATGTGCGTTCATTTTTCTTATTCCATTTTTTTTCAGGGCCATGTGTATTTTTCTGTGGATTATCTAGGCCTAGGCAAATGAGATAAATTGTGTCTTACACACATGGCAATAATATGACATGAACAATAACACATGTTGGTGTTTTTATGCCTTCTCATTTGGATGCTTCAGCATGCTCCTTAAATGAAAATACTTATTTCTACTACAAAAAGAGAAGAGATCAAAATTATGATTGTGTGCATATGTGTAATTTGTTTGCTTTTCATGTTTGTCTTCTTAGAAGTAAAGGTTTCAAACTTTTATTCTTGTTTATTTAGATTTGGGTTTTTTTTAAGAAAATGTAATATTATCCAGTATTTTATCAAATTGGTTGCTATAAAGAGCAAATGATGTTATTGTGTGTTTCAGGAGGCCAGTTGTCTGTTGACAGAAGACACTTGGTTCTGTCCTCGGGAACGCTGAGGATTTCCAGGGTTGCTTTGCATGACCAGGGGCAGTATGAATGCCAAGCTGTCAACATCATTGGATCCCAGAGAGTTGTTGTATACCTGACTGTTCAGCCCAGAGGTACAGTCCATGTACAGCTGCTGGGAAGAAAAAAAGAGAAAATTTTAATCTTATACTAAAATACACAGTACCACTTGTGATTGTTTCTGAGTATATTTCCTTTTAGATCCCAGGTGGTTTCCAATAAATAACATGTCTGGATACTTACCAGTATTTGTGCAGGGTATCATTCCTTTAGAACAGTCTGTCTTCTGGGAAAGAGGTTTATCTGATTTACTTTTTCTTTTTTTGGTAAGAAGTGGAGGTTTGCTTTGAGGATGACAGTGTTCCTATGCTTTGGAAAATATTTTATTTTGTGAAGTCTAGTTTCCAATAAGGCTCTATGACGTTAGTTAAATGGTGTTATTAACATAATGTTTCATGTCCAGAAATGGAACACTTTATTTTACAGAAACAACTTCACAAAGAAAAGTCATTCCTTACACTGACAATAAAATGACACAAAAGAAAGTCCTAAAACACAAACAACCCCAAACTCCATTTTTATTTTTTTCAATTAAATTCTAAGTAAGCTATTTCTAGTATAAATTATAATCATACTACCATTCATAACTTATTTAAGTACTTTGATGTTTAAATGAATTCAAGAAGATAAAATGTAGTTCAAAACATTTATTTTTACTGACCTAATATAAAACTGTATATTAGTTAAAGGGGCTCAAATGAGCTTAGAAGTTTGTTTGAAAGAATTCTATTGATTTTTCTTAGTTAAAAGTAGTATTAGGAGATGGAATTGTCAAAATTAGGATGATTTTTTTAATCTATATAAAATGTTGATTAAAATTATATAAAACAAATATCAGTTAAAAAAAAAGTCTTATAGCTTTCCAGCTGTGATAAATTCCACAGGACTTGAGTAAAGTTTAATAAAACAATTCTTGTGCAACTCAGGTTGCAAAATTCAGCCACCAAAAGATAGCAAATACAAGATTGAGAGGCTGAATGTGTAGCCTGAAATTGGAGCTCTCCACAGATTGTTTGCAATGCTGTTTTCAATTGTTCAAGAAGAGAATTTTTTTTCTTCTGAGCTTCTAATAAAAGGACTCTTCATCTGAGGAATGTCTAGCCATTAGTCACTGTGGTTAAATCGGTGTTAATGAATACAGGTTAATGGCCCAGGTCTGTTTGCTGGCATGACTCAGCTCACACCCACAGAGCCAGACTCTCTTACCTCCCAGTGCTGGACACCTGCCTCTGGATGCCTTGTTTGAACTGGTTTCTGGTCCTTTACAGCCATTTGTGTACAGTTTAACAGTAGGGCCAGGTTGGATTGGTAGTATAAATGACTGCAGTGGAGCCAAATGCTTCTCTATAAAAGCACCGCCCTCCACCCTCTCGCACTGCCCCCTGTAAATATCAGTATCGTGACATCGGTAACATAGCAGTATGTGTTACAGCAGAAATAGAATTCTTAGTGTCTTCATAATCTTCTAAGTGCTTCTCATGATGATATCTGAGTGCCAGGTATCAATTTAGATTTGAAGAAAATTAGAGTTTAAAAACACATTAATTTTATTCACAGTGGATTTAGGTAGCAGTGTGCTCTGTCCTTAGAATTGAAGGTGATTTTTTGATGTTTTAAGGGCTGAGGCTCATAGGTGTCATGGAGGTAGGAGCTCTGTCAAGACTCAGTGCCTCAGCCAGTCAGGCTGAGAGACTCAGCTGAATGAGTTGTAGAAGGTTTTGCTTTCATCATCTAAGAAATTGCAGTTATTGCTACTGTAAAAAATTTTAAAAACAAACAAAAAAAAAGATGACAGAAGTTAATGCAATATTCATTCTGATGATTTTGTATAGATTTAGCTATAAACAGAAAAAATTTTCAGACCTTTAAATTCATGGAACTTAAGTGATTTTGACAACTGGTAGCCTATTATGCTAGAAGTTAAGAGTACTTTAAAATCATCCTGAAGCAGACATCATGAATAAGGTCACAGAATCATTAAGGTTGGGAAAGACCTGTCATCAAGTCTAACTGTCAATGTAGTACTGCCACCATGTTCACCATCAAACCAAGTCCTTAAGTTCCATATCCACACTTTTTTGAACAGTTCCAGGGATGGTGACCCTACAACTTCCCTGGAGTGTCTGTTCCAGTCCTTGACAACCCTTCCTATGCATAAATTTTCCCTAAATCTAATCTAAATCTCCTCTGGCACAACTTAAGGCCATTTTGTCTTGTCCTGTCACTTGTTACCAACCCTTCTCTGGACATGCTCCAGCACCACAATGGCTTTTATGTAATGAGGGACCCAGAACTGGACACAGGACTTGAGATGTGGTGTCACCAGTGCTGAGTACAGGGGGACAATCACTGCCCTGATCACTGCTGTATCAGCAAATACAGCTATGATACAATACCTGTATTGCTGATACAGGCCAGGATGCCATTGCCCTTCTTGGCCACCTGGGCACACCCTGGCTCATGTTCAGCTGCTGTCAACCAGCACCTCCAGGTCCTTTTTCACAGGGCAGCTTTCCAGCCTGCAGCACTGCAGGGGGTTGTTATGATCCAAGGGCAGCACCTGGCTCTTGGCCTTCTTGTACCTCACACAATTGGCCTCATCCCATCTATTCAGCCTGTCCAGCTCTCTCTGTAGAGTCTTTCTACTCTCCAGCAGATCAACACTCCCACCCAACTTGGTGCTGTCTATGACTTTGCTTAGGGTGCACTTGTTCCTCTCATCCTGGTTATTGATGAAAATATTAAACAGGGCTAACCCCATTACTGAGCCCTGGGGAACATCACTTGTGACTGGCCACCAACTGGATGTAACTCCATTCACTACTATCTCTGGGCCTGCCAATCCAGCCAGTTTTTATTCAGCAAAGAGTATAATCCACACCATGGGAAGCTAGTTTCTTCAAAGAGAAAGAAATTTAATCTTTAAAACAAAGTTATGAGCAACTAAAAGTGTGCAGATAGAATTGTGTAATAGATTAGGAAATGTTCAGAAACTGATAAAAACAGAGTGCTGACCTATTTTTTGATTGTGTTTTGCACAAGTTGTATTTCATACTTTATCATTGTATCATTTGGCTTTTTTAGTGACTCCTGTATTTGCCAGTGTTCCCAGTGACATGACAGTGGAGGTTGGCACAAATGTGCAGATCCCATGCAGTGCTCAAGGAGAGCCAGAGCCAGTCATTACATGGAATAAGGTACTACATATTCAGTTATTACAGAAAGGCAGTGGCCTTTACATCTCTTCGCAATTAATTATTGAAAGTGCATATTGTCAAATTATTGCTTCCTATGGTGCCTGAAAATACTACCTGAAGTCGAGTCAGTAAGTCTTTAATACAGAGCTTGTATATAGATACTAAACCTGAATTTTATATAGATAAATATACATATGTAGTTATGCAAATTATTATGCAGACCAGCTAAAATTCATAATGTATGCCTTAAAAGGTCTGTATTTAGTGACAGTTGTGTGTGAATATCCTACTAATATTCACACTTTCAATGATATTATAGATATAAATCAATAAGAAATGCTGTATTGGAGCCATTTGCTACTGCTCGGTTGAGACCAACCAGGACAGGCTTTGGTAACTTTCTGGTAACCTCTCTTTCTGGCTTTGATTTCCATTGATGTAATAATTGCTATATCAAAAACTATAGAGTATCTGCAGAGTTACCAGTGAATTAATGAGTTTCTAATATTGTTACTCAATTTTTCTGATTATATTCTTCTCTTCAATTAGTGAATATTAGAAATTTACTTTAATGAACCTTAAATAGCTTCTAAATGTATAACACATGAGGAACTTATATACGTAATGCTCTTGAAGCTATTTCATTTGGTTAATTGTGAGAAAAATAAAATATGCAGGTTCTCAAGTGGTGCTATCTTAGCTTTGGATGATAGATTTTATGTGGTGAAAGCCTATTTAAAATACTTTGATTTGTAATAATGAGTAATTTTAGAAGTGCAGAAATACACTGTACAATTGAGAACTACATGTGATTTTTCTATATAAGCTTATCTAAATCTATCTGACTGTGAACTTGGCATACAAAATAGAAATATAAAATAAAAAATAATAGCAGAAGAGAAAAAGATGACAAAAAGTCATATGTGAAAACAAGTGTGTTTTGAATAAGTAAACATTGGGCTTTCCTGCAGGATGGAGTACAGGTAACTGAGAGTGGAAAATTTCATGTTAGTCCGGAGGGATTTCTCACCATTCGCGATGTTGGCACAGCCGATGAAGGTCGCTATGAATGCGTTGCCCGCAACACCATAGGATACTCCTCTGTCAGCATGGTGCTTAGTGTAAATGGTAAGATACATGCCTGACTGTGACTTAGCTTAGTAGTTTTGTCCTCATTGTCTAACATGTAAGATGAAAAAAAGTTGTCAAAATATTAAACTTGTTATTTTATTCATATTTCTGTTTTTCTCCCATGATTCTTTCTTTTTTTTCCCCCCTGTATTTTAGTAAGATGTTAATGTCATAATAAAAATATCTCTAGCTGTTAAGCTTCAAAACTAACTATGCTTTGGGCTCAAGTTAATCTTTCAACTTTTTTCTTGAGGTATTATTTAGAGCTTTTTGAATTTGCTAGTCAAATACCCAGTCTGATTTTTAGAAATAACTTGACAAAACTCTTCTGGCATCTCCAAAGGGGCGCTTACAGCATTTCATTGAAAATTAGGCTGCAACTATTGCAAAACAGTTCAGAAAGGTCATACAGATCTTAAGAAGCTAAAAGAGAAAACAGAAAGAAAAGCAGAATATTTGATCTTGTTCTAATTTGAAAGCATTCTTTTAAATTAAAGTAATAATTATTTGAAAGTAATAATTATTACCAATTATTGCCAATTATTACTATATAATAAATGGCAATAAAGCAGCAAAAGAGGTTAAGGAAATAATTTTGCTACATTTGATCATAGTGCTTTTTAAAACTTACTGACTAAAACTGCTCATTCTTCAGTTTAATTTTGATAGAAAATAAAATTATATGATTTCTGTCTCTCAGTAGGGAGTATAATATGAAATTTTTGTGTCTTTGAAAAATTAGTATAGAGTAGTGATTTCTTTGATATTTTGAAGATTGATGTGAAGATACCTTCAATATATTGGAAATTGTTTCCCAGTGTTATTTGAGATGTTCTGTATTTTGCTTACTAAATTTATAAAGATGTATCCGGGACTTTTCTAATGTATTGTTTGCCATGGTATCAATCACATGGTGTCAATAAAATTATGATATTACCTGTCTTAGGTTGCCTTTAGTACTTATACTTTCTTTTATGAAAAATATTTCTTTAATCTGTAAAGATTATTCAGGAAAGAAAAATTGTAGGCTAGGAATCATTCAGTAATAAGTTTCCATCTACATGTATGAAGTCAGCAAAGGAAAGAAAGTGTATGAAAATCAGTTAATCTGGCTACTGTGGAGATGCATAGCAAAACCCCATTTTTGTTTAGGAAAGATTAGCTAGTTCTCAAGTCACTAAGAGTGCTGAAAAATGAAACCATTAGTTGAAATAAAGCACCAGTGGGCATGAGTTTCATTCACTTAGTACAGGTGTAAATTGATCATTATCATCTGCTGAAATCAGCAAACTACAAAACTACTTATTTGCTGATTTGCAGTAAATAATTGTAATGTGGGTAATTTCTTCTAAACTGTAGTATGAATAAACCTAAAATTAGTGAAACTATACTTAATTCATCTGCGTTCCATCTGAAACCATAAATGAAATTTCTCCTTTAAACTAGTGGGATATGAGTTGCTGTTTTACTATGGCTGCTTTAAAAGCTGATGCTGTCAGAGGAACAAGGAGGACAAGTGGACAGATTATAAGTATTGGTTAATTGCTGTGTAGATAGTATTTATAATGGCATAGCCAGAAATGCCTAAAAACTTGAATGTCATATTTTCTTTTAAACAGGCAATGTTTTATGACTGTTTTATGAATTTTTCTAAACCAAAACTCTTTCCTAAGATTGAGACTGAATAAAGGCAAGTGTACAGAGGCTAGGAACGTTTTGCTGGCTGTGTTGGGTAGTATTTTAAAGATGCTTTTCTTTAGCTATTTTCTTCCGTCCTTTTCCATTGTTTTGTAAAAGTCATTCCCGCTCCCTGCCCAAATCAAAAAGAAAAAACCCAGTATTGTAGGAGACTCTTACAAGGAGCTTTAACTTCTAACCTTCATCAGTCTGAAAAAACGAACTGCTAGCAATAAATAATCTAAACAAAAATCAAGTACAGAATAGTTAACATCTGATTTAGGTTTACAATTCAGCCCATGTATACCATTAATCTGAAAGATAGCCCTGCAAGTAAACACCAAGAGTGCATCTAATGTAGACAGCACTGAGGAAGGTAACCAGACACTGGATTTCTGCAGACTGCAATTTTGCACTGTTCAGGTCATTCAAGGCACACAAACACTCTGAAACAACTAAAATTTTAAATTTCAACCTGTAAATGACATTTCTTCCTAACATAAGTAACTTATCTAATAGTGTTTCTGTATGATTGCTATTGAAAATGAAGCTGTCAAGCAAGGATAATTGGTAATCAGGACTAATCAGAGACTATTGTCCTCAGGCAGTGTGGAAAGAGTCAGCTGATTTTGGATGCTGGGAATATACTGCCAAAAGCCTGAGACTGGCCTTAGGGCACAGAAAGGGGCTTCATCTGCAGCTATAGAGTTACAGGGACTGTTTTATTTGATAGTATAGATGGGTAAGTTTGATTAAGTGGGTCTAGACTATGAAACTTGTGTATACACAATTTAAGCTGCTACTTGGGAAAGAAAAATTAAAAGTTGCCTGATGGGGGAAAAAATAAAAAAGTAATGAAAAGCTTGTAAACAACCGTTTTTATGTCAGATGATTTTGTACATCTGCTGATTTTATTCCAGCATATTTGCTTTGGACTTTTTCCCTACTTTACCCTTCTTCCTGTGTGACTTCTCCAATCTAAACATGCTCTGGAAATTGTTAGCTGTTGCGCCTGGATCTGGTAGCTCTTAGTTCAGACTGAAAGAAAGGTTATTAGTCCAACATAGTTTGTACAAACATCCAGCTGCAACTAAGCACTCTATAAAAAGGTCTATGCATTACTGAGTTTCCAGTGTTGTGTACAGTTGTTAAATAATGTTTAAGCATGTGAGTTTTAACCTAGTATTAAAAAGATAATTTTAAAGTGGGGAAAAAAAGTACTGATCTAAATTAAAAAAAAAAAAACTTACTGCCGTTTAAAATTGATCTGTGTTGCTTAGTATACTAAGATCAGAAGAACAATATTAATTTATGTTCATTTGATTATGTAAATTATGTTCATTATGTAACACTTGGAGCACATTCCTGTAAGCCTTTTAAGTTCTTACATTCAATTCAATACTAGTTCAGAACTAGCTGAAATCAAGGGGAAATCTGCATTGATTTCAGTGGGTATAGGTCAGGCTCTTGATACCAACACCCGAAACCTGATAATACACCAGAAAAAAACCCTTAATAATAATAAAGAAGAAGAAGAAGAAGAAGAATTCATTTTTTTAAATTGATCATCTGCATTTGAAATTTTAGGTCTAATTAAAGGACAGCTAAACACTGTATGCATTTATCTTAACTTTATCTTGGTTTTGAGTTATAAGCTAGGTGACTTTTAAGCTTAGTTTAACTTCTCTTTTATATTAATTTTGTTCTACTTTAATATGCCTTGATAGAATTCCAAAATAGTTAAGAATTTTATATTTGGATGAACTAACATTTAAAGAACAAGGGTTTACTTTGTAGAATTGAAATGATGTCGTGTCTAGACTCTGTTTTATGGAAGTATCTTTTTGTGTGTGGCCATTTTTGCAATAACATATGAATTCCTTTTTCTCTAGTTCCTAATGTCAGCCGAAATGGAGATCCTTTTGTACAAACATCAATTGTAGAAGCAATTGCAACTGTTGACAGAGCAATAAATTCAACACGTACACATCTGTTTGACAGGTATCTCCTTTTTAATTTTTTTATTTTTATTTTTTATATTGAGAAGTCAGAATTAATTTTGTATATACTAGAAATAATGAGACATTTATTAAACAAGAAACCATTTTATTACTTAAAAGACAATGTTAGTGTCTGGTTGGTTCTGAGAATACGAACAGTTTAACATGTAAGGATTCCTATTGTTTATCCATTCCTGCTGAGATCTGTGTTCATTGCAGCAGTTCTGCTGAGATAATGTGTATTAAGATGCGAAGTATTTAATTACTACTAATTATTTAAATTTTTATTATTTTATCGAATTTTTTTCTTTTTGGTTTGCCTTCCATTTTGAGATGAGTAACCAAGGTATGTACTAATCACGTTGCTGAACATTTACATGATTTATGTAGTAGTATTGTTGTTTTGTAACTCCTGTGTACACTTACTATTTTTTTCCAAATTGTCTATCAGTCGTCCTCGTTCTCCAAATGATTTGCTAGCCTTATTTCGATACCCAAGGGACCCATACACTGTTGAGCAAGCAAGAGCTGGGGAAATATTTGAAAGGACCTTACAGCTTATTCAAGATCATGTACAAGGTGGTCTAATGGTTGACCTGAATGGAACAAGTCAGTATTCTTTCCTTATTTTTCTGTTTTGAAGTGTATTTGCCTTTTAAAGTCATTATAGCTCAGGAGACATTAATTTTCTGGGGTTTGGTCCCAACTGCAGAACCATTACATTGAAATCAGTGAAGTATTTGACTTTGCAAAACTTTACCAAATTTCATCCTTGGTTTGCACATTGTTCACTGTATAACTCTGAGCTCTCTGAGTGGAATGTTTTTTTTCACATTGACATATTAGGAATAAAAGTTCAGATTCAGATTTTTCTGCTGGTCAAACTTAGTATAATGGAAGTGCATAATGTATCCTGTTTGTTAATTCTCTGTATGTTTATTAGGACCATGGTCTCATAGCAGAACAGATTTTTTTTCTGTTGTGTGTTAAAAATAAGCAGTGTTTTGTTTCTGTTTCTTTAAGAAAAACCATTTAGTACTAGCGTGCTTTGGCAAGGAGGAACAATGACATAACAAGAAGGATTTGTATATCTTACAGACCAAGGTTTCTGCATGTACCTCAATGGTATTCAAAGAATCATTTGCTACTTTATAAATGAGTGTCAAACTAAGCTAATTGCCTTGTTTAGCACTGACCTGGTGTAATGACAAATACAGTTCTTGTTGTTTTTTATAACTAGCAAAATAAAAAAAGAGGTTTAATTTTTGCCTTTTAGGTATTGTATTGCAGCCAAACTCATGAAGTCCAGCTGGAGTACATACAGCTAATGTCTGTAGATATATGTGTGGATAGGCTTGAAACATAGGATTGGAGAATTTGGAAATAATGAGAGAGTTTTAGGAGAGTTTTTGAGACTTGAGACATAGCCAAAAACTACATTGACAATCCAGAGGAAATACCTTTAATCATTATATTATTTTTGATGTTTGTAATTGAGTATTCATTGTAACTTCTGAAAACTTTAACACTGACCATGAACTAGCAAGTATTTTTAAGACCAAAGACAGCAAGCTTTATGCTGTACTGTCACGTTTGCTTGTGAAATAATTTGCTTGTTACTCATTATTAGAGCTGAGTAGGTAGTTTGTGATGAATTGTTTACCACAAAAACTTACTCAAAATTCTTTGAAGGCTGGTGTTTTGTAAGAGCCACCCTGTTTGGTTAGGCTCTTTGACTAGGTGCACATGCAAGAATATTGAATATATATGCTATAAATATATAGTATTAGCAATATATAAAATGTGGTGTCTGAGAACTGGTTGACTAGGATTCATAATAGTGACACACCTAAGGTTTATCAAAAACTGGCATTAAAGCCTATGGATACTAGTTAATAAACACAAAGTCAGGCAAGTTTCTGTGATACTGGAAATTCTGTTTGCAACCAGATCTTGCTTTTCAGACCTACAGAATCCAAAGAAGCCTGGCTTTTAGGAAAACTTGAATAGTAAAATAAATCTGTTTTCATTTAAATTCTCCAATCCTCCAATATTTAATAGTAATTTTTGTACCTATTTCATTTCGAAATGCAGAGCCAAATGAAAGGTGTTACTTAGCACTTTTGCATTGGGAACAGTTGAGAAACGTGACTGTTTCTCAGTCAGAGACTTTTTATTTTTGTTGTAAAACCTTTGAATATCTCAAGGAAAGACTGTGGATCTAAATTCTCCTCCACAGTGCCAGACTGTATAACAAGGGGAATGGCCACTAATGGAGGTTCAGATCAGATGTTAGGAAACAGCTTCTCACCAGAAGACCAGTGCAGCACTGGAACAATCCAGAAAGGTGGAGGAGTGTCAGACTTTGCAGGTTTTCAAGCCTGCTAGAGAGGTGTACAGCTATCTAGTGCTGGAAACAGCTCTACTTCAAGCAGGAGCTTAGTCTGGGGGTCCTTTATAATAAATATTTCTATGACTCTATGAAACATCTTCCTTGCTTCGGAAAAAAAAAAAAAAAAAAAAAAAAAAAGAGTTCAAAAATTGAACTAGCCAGCTTCTAAGCACTGGAAATGCCCAGCCACTTAGAGAGCAGAGGCAAAGCTAGTGCCTACAATGTGAGAAGTAATTAAGGATTAGCAAGTGGCATCAGAAAGCCAAAATCTAATCCATCACAAGATATTACATCCTACTTGAACTTCCAAAGAGAGAACCTGAGCCTTTTATTTTAATTTAGTACTGGAGGTCATTCCATCCAAAAGATTCACAGTCGAGTTTTGCTCACAACCTGATTTCAGAAGTGAGGGTGGCAATCAGGATAACCACAAATGTTTATTTGAATAATGATGATAGGCAAAGAACTCCATAATGAATGATGATCATTTAAACAAAAGTGTTATTATAAGGAAGATAAGTTTTCTGGATGTAGTTCTAGAATTTAACTGCCCTGATAGCCAGGATATTTTAATATGCTATCACTTATATCCTCAAAGTGTGTGTTTTGCAGCATTATCCAGTGACACAGGTTTTGCTCTATACTTTGTTTTTCTTTTTCCTAGTATGAAATATTCCATAAAATAATTTCTGTATGTCTACATGAGCATGTTAGCTTTGCCTAATGCAAGCACTAATTCTCTGATATCTTTGCTTTGACTTGTAAACCATGTGGAGCACTCATAGCCTGAGGCTGAGAAAACAACTTCCCTGGCTGAGCACAGGTCCTGTCCCAGCTGGGCAACTGTGAGCAACCCAGTCCCTTCAAGCCAAAGACAAAGCTGGGCTTTAGGTAGTTTGTTTGCAATTGCCCTGCATTGAGGAAGTTGGCAGAGAGCCAGTTGTGCCTAGCATACGTTTATGTGTGCAGGCACACCGGGACTGAACTCAGGACTAAAAGGAACATTTCCCAACTGTGTGCAATTAACCCATACCAACCTCTTGCAAAACTGCATTCAGTTCATATTTTTGAGTGTTTTGCATCATGCTGGGAACCCCTCAAGTCTGTGGGAACACAGTACCACTTTACACTCACTCACTTCCTCTTTTCCTTTTGCCTTTATACTGCTTGTTTGGTTTTATTCTTACTGCAAGCTTTCCAGATCAAGATCTGTGGTGGTGTATGATGGTTTCTACTTAGCTAAACGTACATCTATGCTCCCAAATACTCCACCTCCTGGACTTTTTCCTGGACCCTGGAACTTCGTTCTTCCACACTATATCCATTAGTCATTCATGGTGTGCCTTTCGCTTTGGATCAGTGGCTCCTTTTTGAAGTTGTCCCCACTTACTGTCCTTTGGTGTGATTTCTGATATTCACATTGTCTTGGACAATGTGAATTCTTTTCAACTTAAATGAAAACTCAGGTCCAGGCCCACATTCAGTCCAGGAGTACAAAGTAAACATTTTCTGAAGGAAACCTACTCCTGGATGCAGTAGTCATGTCTTACTCAGCAGCAAAAATTTCACTTTACTGTGACATTTCTGTTGGCTTACAGAAGCTGATAAGTAGATGTAGCCAGAATATTTCCCCCTGAAATGAAATCCAAATGTTACTAAGCAAAAATCACTTTTACAATGATTCCTAATAGGCAGCAAGGACAAGACACAGGCTGACTCTTCTGCTATTTGCAGTCACCCAACACTATATTGAGAGGCCTTATGGTCTTCAGTCCTTCCACACGCCATCATACTACAACAGACATCATGCAACACATAATCTTAGTTTGAGGTTCTAAAAACATAATTCTAATGAATCACAGCATATATTTTGTATGTATTATTTTCCTATGAACTGAGAAAAAAATAGAGGAAAATGATAAGTGTATTTTTGTCCAAGAGGTGAATAGTGTAGATAGCAGAGGTAATATATGCCAAATGCTACACAAACACTACTTTTCTATGGAAGTTCGTCCAGGGTAATGTGAATATGAGTTACTCCACAACGTTTGTCGTAGGGATCATTCTGTGTTTGGCTCTATTGCTGGTGGTTATTTTATTTTTTCATTGATTTTTTTTTCCTTAAAATTTGTAACCTTCACTGTAATAAAGCAAGACAAAATAGTAATGTTCAGTAAATGAGCAAGTCTCAAAAGCAAAAGTCTTGAAGTCCATTTAAGTGTTACTGACATTTTTTAAAATGTTTTTACTAACATGAGGAAAATTTTCCATTTGTCTCAATAAGAGACTTTTATTTCTGAAAATATCTCCGCTTTCTCAAGTGACTAAATAAGTAATGAGCTCCTTTTACAATCATTTTATAAAAGTTACACTTGAATTGGCATTTTAGAAAGTTTCCTCCTGACCTAGTGGTGGTCAGGTTGTTCAAATGAATGCTCAAATATACATATGTGATTATTGCTGTCCTTATCTAAAAATAAGGATGTTTAATCTAGTGGGCAATGTAAAATAAAATAACATTTCAAGTACATTTGTTATCTGTGAGGGACCGTGAGTCTGTGAATTCTTTGATTGTATTCTTTCTCTGTTTTCTCTTTCAGGTTACCACTATAATGACCTTGTATCCCCACAGTACTTGAATCTGATAGCCAATCTCTCAGGCTGTACAGCCCATCGACGAGTGAACAATTGCTCGGATATGTGCTTCCACCAGAAGTACAGGACACACGATGGAACATGCAACAACCTTCAGCATCCCATGTGGGGTGCTTCTCTGACAGCTTTTGAACGCCTGTTAAAGTCGGTCTATGAGAATGGATTTAATTTGCCTCGGGGAATTGAGCCCAGAAGGCTCTCTAATGGCTATGCACTCCCAATGCCTCGCTTGGTTTCAACTACTCTGATCGGGACGGAAACCGTAACTCCTGACGACCAGTACACCCACATGCTCATGCAGTGGGGTCAGTTTCTTGACCATGACCTTGACCTCACCGTGGCCGCGCTGAGCGAGGCCAGGTTTTCAGATGGTCAGCATTGCAGTTCCGTTTGTACAAATGATCCTCCGTGCTTTTCAATCATGATACCACCAAACGATCCCAGAGTCAGAAATGGTGCACGCTGCATGTTTTTCGTACGCTCCAGCCCAGTCTGTGGAAGCGGCATGACATCTCTCCTGATGAATTCTGTGTACCCACGAGAGCAGATCAACCAGCTGACTTCATACATTGATGCGTCCAATGTGTATGGCAGTTCAGACCATGAAGCACTAGAAATCAGAGACTTGGCGAGTCAAAGGGGTCTTCTGAGGCAGGGCATTGTACAGAGATCTGGCAAGCCCCTTCTTCCATTTGCCACTGGCCCACCAACAGAATGTATGAGAGATGAAAATGAGAGCCCAATACCCTGCTTTTTAGCTGGTGATCAGCGCTCTAATGAACAGTTGGGTCTTACTAGCATCCACACATTGTGGTTTAGAGAACACAACAGAATTGCCACAGAGCTACTGAAACTCAATCCACACTGGGACGGTGACACAATATATCATGAAACACGCAAAATTGTTGGTGCAGAAATGCAACACATAACATTTAGCCACTGGCTTCCTAAGATCTTTGGAGAGGTAGGCATGAAGATGCTTGGCGAATATAAAGGTTATGATCCCAGTGTTAATTCTGGCATAACTAATGAGTTTGCAACTGCCGCTTTTAGGTTTGGTCACACACTCATTAATCCTTTTCTGTATCGACTGGATGAAAACTTTGAACCTATTCCACAAGGCCATCTACCTCTTCATAAAGCATTCTTCTCTCCATTTCGGATTGTAAATGAAGGAGGCATTGATCCACTTCTAAGGGGATTTTTTGGTGTTGCTGGTAAGATGCGTGTCCCATCACAATTACTCAATACAGAATTAACAGAAAGACTCTTCTCCATGGCACGTACTGTGGCTTTAGATCTGGCAGCTATGAATATTCAGAGAGGCAGAGATCATGGAATTCCTCCCTACCATGATTTTAGAGTTTACTGTAATCTTTCTTCAGCTCAGACTTTTGAAGATCTGAAAAATGAAATTAAGAATCCTGAAATCAGGGAGAAACTTAGCAGGTGAGCCTGAGGTGAAGAAAAAGTCAATAATCTAAATGTGCATGCAAAAACCATAGCTAAATGTCTTATCTAGAAAAAATATACTTGCTAAGAAAGACTTAAAGAGATATTTTAAGAAACTTCCATCAGTACCAGAAAATAGATGTTAACAATTTCCATGTGCTGATAATTTCTCTACTTCTACATCTCTGTGAACAATAAGAATATATACAGTATATATACAGTAATATATACTATATGTGTTAATGAAATTGGAAATGCCTAGTTTTGTAAACGCTGTTAAATATGAGTGCTATTTCAGTATAAGGTCATACTAAATGCCAGCTTCATGCAAGTATTTAGATGTTCATTTCCATTAATTCTGTACAGTGAAACAAATGTCAGTATTTTCCACTGTACTGTCATGTGGACATCCTTCCCTACCAGTAATCAGTTCTTCTTTAGAGATCCAGTGTTTGAAATTAAGTCTACATCTACCTGCCACCCCTAGCTTATTTGCTCAGTACTAAAGACAGAGAATGAGTCTCAACTGTAGTAATAGAAGTGTGTACAAAGGCACAGGAAAGAGAAGCTATAAAAAAGAAACAACTCTAAGAAATCAGAAGAAAGCTTCTAGGAGGAAAATAATTGCAGGCTTGGCATGCAGACCCACATGGTGTATACAACCTTCATTGCAAGATTTCTTGTGTATACACACACAGCTTATTCACAAAAGATATAGTACTATCACTACATTTTTTCCTGTGAGTTAGTTGTATCTCTTGCTCTTAGTTTCACCATGCACTGATTATTTTGTAAATATAAAATATTTGTTATTCAGTATTTGTATTTTTTCAATTTATAGGTTGTATGGCTCCCCACTGAACATAGACCTATTTCCTGCTCTAATGGTGGAAGACTTAATCCCAGGAACTCGACTGGGGCCAACTTTGATGTGTCTGTTAAGCACACAGTTCAGGCGTATTCGGGATGGAGACAGGTACATTAAAATACCATGGAAACCAAAATTAAGGATTTTAACTTAAGGATGCTTAATAACAGTTGCAATGTCATGTTTCCGAAACAAACTCTATTTTATGTTCATTTATGATTTTAAAATATAACTGAAAAGATGAAGAATACATTTAAAACATTGTTAGAAGCCATGATTCTTTATTAATTCTGTTACTTATTGTGGTGAATGTCATACTGACCCCCCAAAACATAACAGCCAATACATGCTGAGTTTCTTTTGCCAGATGATCAAGTCACCTACCTTTTTGAAAACTGCATGATGCTTCTCTTACTTTTATTTAGTTATTTTATTGGCAAAGGAATTGTGGTTGTCACTTAAGCATAGGTTGGAACAGTATTACTCTGTATATATAACCCCTATGCATACTACAGTACGAGCAGTCTGTCCACCAAAAAGCATTTAAAGCAGACAGGTTAATCCAAAGAGCACAATTTGATAATTGTTTTTAAATTACTTTAAATTGTTTTTAAATTACTTTAAATTATAATTATTTCATGTAAAAATACTTCAAATATATGCACATTGCAAGCAATTTCTCATTTTCAGTTTTTAGAATACCTTAAATAAGAGCATAGTCATTTCTCTTGACACAGCACCCAGATCTCCTTTGCACACTTTCAGCACACTTGTTCAGCATGTGAAAATCAATGTTTCTCTCATTTTAACATAATTTATGATATAGAATCCTGTTCTTTTCATGGCATGAGAGTACATAGGCTGATTAATTCAGTCCTAATGAAAGGAAAACAGAGGAAAAATTAGGAAATTAGACTTGATTCTCTTCATTTATGTTATTTTCTTGAATTAAGTTATTAAATTGCTACTTAGGATATATTAAAGGCTTTTAAAATTTTTATAGTCAGTAACCCAAGCCTTTTTCTATGCTGTTTTAAAAGAAGCCCCAAACTTTTTAACATAAAATATGTTTAAAAATAAAGCTGTGAAGCATACATATCTCATGCCTGGAGGCAGAGAGAGAGTAAAAGGAGAAGAAATACATGCAGTATAAGCTCCTCCAGGTTACTGATTACAAATACCTATTTGTGTTACCACAGGATATCTATACTGCTTTTTGTTTATTTCTTCACATTTTTTCAGCAAAAGCACCTTTTCTTCCTTTTTTTTTTTTTTGTTTTGTTTTGTTTTCTGATACAACATTTAGAAACTATAGGAAAATATTGAATATTTAGGAAATGGGATTCTGCTGTCCAAGGAATACAAGTATTTGGAAGCAACATGCCAGCAAATACTAAAATATTATTAGACATTATGAAAGCAACACTTAACTTCTCTGAAAAGCCTTTTCAATGGGCAGAGGATCAAAGCTGGTAACATCATGCAAAGCAGATGTGTCTATGCATGAAAAAGGAGTGTCCAATAGTTTATGAAAATTGTACACTAAATAGGTAAACAGGTAAAATTAAATTTCTTGACCATTCTTCTAAGTTTAATACTGGTTTTGATTTTTCATAAAGTTTAAAAAGCCTCTTTTTTTTTAAATTAAAATAGGTGGGGCATAAGTATCAATATTGATTCAGCTTTGAGAGACAAACAATGTCACAGTTCCTATGTGTTATTACAATGGTGTAAAGTGTTTTTAAATTCTGGACAGTAACTTAAGAAATTTTCTTTTCCATGTGAAGCTTACTTTTTATAGAAATGTATTATTTATATTTGCTATTGATACTGGGCTTTTAGCAACTTCATATATGAATAATGAACTATTTAAAACCTTAGTGTTTCCTTCTTGAATATAATTTATTAACTGAGCATATATGAGAAAGTCCCTGAATCAGTATAGTCATGAAAATAATTTAACAGAAAAAAATGGTTAGTAAATTAAATCATCTCATTTGACAGTAAACTAGATGTAGATTAACCGTTCTTCTAATCTCAGCTATTCCATCAAAATGCTCTCATGACCATAAGAAAGTTGCCTACAGAATGAAATTATGGTTATTTAAGTTTCTTACTTCAAAGAACACTTGGTAGTCTGGTGCCATTTTAGATATCCAAAGATGCCCAAGACATCGAAATGAGACTAGAAGAGAAATCAAAAAACTTCTTGAAAATTTCCTCCCTTTGAGAGTGTCAGCATGACACCAGCTAGTGCTAAAGTGACACCAGGAACTTAAATTTTTGCATTTGGATCAGTCCCTTGATACAATGTTAAGCTGAGAACAGGATTTATAAGATAACTCATTTCATGCCAAACACTGAAATGTCTTTGAAAAACTGCCTCTTGGTTTTTTCACTAGCAGACTTGTCTTTTCTGTGAGATTACAGGTTATGGTATGAAAACCCGGGTGTGTTCACGCCTGCTCAGCTCACTCAGATCAAGCAGACATCTCTTGCCAGAGTTTTGTGTGACAATGGTGACAACATAACCAGGGTACAACATGATGTCTTTAAGGTAGCTGAATTCCCACATGGATATAGTAGCTGTGAAGATATTCCTAAACTGGACCTCAGGATGTGGCAAGATTGCTGTGAAGGTCTGTATAGAGGTGGATTTGGGGGGCAATGAGATGTGTGCATTTTTTCAACTGTCTGTTTCATTCCAAGAAGATATTTTACTATTTTTTGGGTTTTGTTAAGATATTACAAATTATAATCTGAAGCATAGTCCCTGTTAAGTGGGAAACCATTCCATATTTTATATTAAATAAACACCATATAAGATAGCATGGATTTGAGCATTGCAAAGTCTAGATAATTCTTTTTTTGTTTTCTTTCTTTTGCGGATAAATATTCTTGTTCCTTGCTATCTCCTTCAAAAGTTAGGAGCGTGAGGTAATTTGTTTTTCCTGAAAAATAAGCTTTTTTTCTCCCAAAATAGGATTTATTTAGCTGCATGGAGCACAGGACACTGCTTGGTGGCCTGTATGTTGGCTTCTGTCTCACAGATTTTCTGCATGGCCTCTCTTCAGCCATCGTCACATCAGAATTCACTGCAGCTGTAACACAGTTAGAATCCATTCCCAAGAGAATCTTCTGGATCATGCAGAATGATTTTCAGTAGCATCAACAACAAAATGCTTCAGAGGACAATGACCTCTCTTTCTTGAGATCTCCTTGACAATGTCGTTATCATTTTCTTTGGACAAAATTCAAATGACATGCTCAGACTGTAAAAGTATATTCAGGAATTTTGGGAACTTTGCTGTTGAACTCTGACTATTGAGAAATTGCTGTCAAACAAATTCCTAGTAGGAAAAGCCTTGCTCTTATTTGAGAGGATAAGGAAGGATAATATTGGTTGATATTATTAGAATCTTATCATTTCCCTAATATATTTCAATACTAATACCTTGCAGATTTGCTCATGAAAGGTATCCAGAGCTGTGTTCTTCATCTTCTCTACTGTTGATTCTCTTGAGTTTACTACTGCTGAGTAGGCTGTTCAATATTCTGTTGAAAGAAATGCATGAAAAAGGAACTGGTGCGTTGCATTTTTAAGAGAAGTAATGATCTTCCACTAGTGCCTTGTCTATTTAACTCTTTTAGTAAGATATAATTGTCCACAAGGACAAAGTTCTTCTGTGCTATGGCTCAGCATTTAAGGCAGAAGGTAAAAGTTTAACTGATGGAGGATGTCTCTTCAGTCTGCTACAGATACAGTAAATACTGAGGAAGAATTTGTAGTGGTGTGACTGTACCATGAGAACAAACTCAGATATCGTTAGCAATTAAAAAGGTAGATAGAGATTTACTATTCAAAGTCACTGCATAACTTAGCTCTTAAACTGATTACTGTATTGTCTTATCCAGTAAATAAGTCTTTTTAAAAAAAATCACTCTCTAAGAAAATTCTTCCTTTCAAAACACTGTTCAAAATGTCAGTTACCAGTGTGAGACCAACAGAAATAAATACTTTAAATTTCAATAAGATCTTGTACAGTATTCCCCATATACAGTATCTTTCAGGCCTTACTCTAATTTTTACGGCTTTTTTTTTAGTTGGTAGGTTAGTAGGGTTTCTTTCAACAATGTTTACCAGGTTTGCCATTCCCAAATTAATGATAATAATTTCTAAAAAGCCAGACATGATTGACACATTGCAATTTTAATACAAAGTCTTCCAGAATCTATTCAAAAATTCCCTGACATATGCCAGAAACACTAGGAGGAAATCAATTATCACTCTTTAAATGCTTTACCATAAATAAAGCACATTCTTCCAGTTCAGGACAAGTTCACTTTGCCATGGTTCATGAAGCTTGACAGAGAGTTTCGCAAATACTTTTTTTCTATTGATTTGGACAAATAGGAAGGCATTTCTGAGAAATTACGTGTTGATTCTCTAAATGTTACCACTGAGCCCCTTAGAACAGATGTTATCTTTGGAAGGTCTTTAGAGTATTCTTGTGTTCACCACACAACTTCATTCAAGGAAGTTGCTACTAGAGAGTACCACTGGATGCAGTACAGTTAGACAACTGTCAAGCAAAAAAAAGGGTAAATAATTACTGTTTTGTAAAAAATTGCCTGTATATATCCCCTTTTTCTGAACTCCTGAAGCCTTGAAGGGGTTAATGAATAGGAAGTGAAGTATGCATGGCTTGAACTGGTTTTTTGAATGGATGAATGACTGTGATATTTTCTGTTAGAATCTAGTTTAAGCAACTGATGTAAAAAATTTCTTTCCTTCTGTGGCCACCACTCCTTTACTCCATTTACTTTGAGTTGAATATATTAAGGAGGTTTGTTTATTTGAATTTATTATTGATTATTATTTAAAAGGAAAAAAATTAAACCCTTCTCCACATTAAAAATGCTTCTAATGATTTTATAATTAAAATTATCCTAAATTTAAATTTTGAGTATGGAATATTGCTTATTGCACTTTATGTATGTTTCATAAGTGGCCCGTGTGTTCAGCTGTTTCAGCCTGGTTAAAAACACATCCAGTTTTGTTGTCTTTCCTGTTTTGTTAAAAGTCAAAATACTTTTCCATATGAAGAAAAGAAAAATTTCTTAGTTACAAAAGTCTGCCTTGTAGATTTTTTGAGTTAAGCTAGTATTTGCTTCTTACGAAGCAAAGCATTAATCCTCCTTATAATAAAAAAAAAGATTACCTTTAGATTTCAGTTGGCAAACCATACAGCAGAATTACTAGTTTATAATGGCAAAAAGTAGGAGTTCCACTAAAGTGCACAAGTTTTCTTCTGCTTTCCTTCACTTTCTACCTTTCTTTGTCTTGTCAGACAGGATGAGTAATTGCTGGATTTGCTGCAGCTCTTTATTTGTGCAAAGAGCACTCCAGCTTCGGGTTTTCCAAACAAGAAACTTCTGGTGCTTTATTTCAGGCTCTTTAGTGCAAAAAGTGTACTTTGAATTTGTTTTTTTTCGAGTAATCAGTGAACACTTTCATGATTACTAAAATGTGAGTCTTTAGAAGTTTCACACTTTTTAGTTTTTTGTTTTGGGGACTTTTTTGTAAGTTGAAATAAAAATTTCTTTAACCTTTTGTTTTATGTCAAAACCCGTGAGGTTTTCACATGGACCCAGGAGGACAATGGACAATGACCCTGGAGGAAGTGATTCAGATAAGATGCTTTCTAAATCAGTTTGCACTTTTAAGTCATCCTTATAAGAGTAAACTGATTTAGAAGATTTTTCTTAACTATTTCTCAGTTAGGGAATGGCATATCTCCTCTGTCAGATATTGTTCTTTTTGTTTGTTTGTTTAATTCAGGAATACAGCTTTATACAAATTATGATCAAACGTTTAAATCCCACTGAATTTCATTAGAAGAGTTAAGACACAATCTGAACACTTTTATACATGGTTGTTCAGTAGGTTAGACCTATATTTATGAACTCCTGTACTGTAAGACCAGAGGAACAATTATGCTGTCTATTGCTTCTCTACTGACAACATTAACCTCTTACTATGCACTTGTCATTATGTCCTTTAATCTTCAATGAGAATACTAAACAGCACTGGGCTAAGCACTAAATTCTGTGGAATCTAGTGGAAGTAACATTTTAAAATGTTAGCAGAAATCCCTATGTGAGACCGGAAGTTCTTTTTTGACAAAGGATATTGTTCACCAAGAACTTCTTAAAATACCAACATGATGTGTTTTATGCCTGAAAAGGTTTTGTCTTTACACAGAACTTTTATCCTTTGGTCAGCTCATATAGTTTTGCTTTCTACGTTCAAATTATCTTTTCACATTTAAATTTACAAGTAGCAGCTTTATGAAAACATCTACTCAAAAAAATCTTTTGATGTCAGATATTTTCAGTGTTTCTCCACCTTTTCACTGGTCCCATTTGCATGTCTACAAATTCTTAATACAAATGTTTACAGTAACAGCGACCTAATTCACTACAATAAATCTTGGAGAATCAAACTAGTATAAAAAGCATAAATGTGCTTTTCTTCACATTTCCTCAATCTTTCAAGTTGTTTTGTTTTAATCTACCATTAGATTAATTCTCCATAGCCTAGATTTTGAGGAGTGATTCACAGGGAATTAAGACTGCTCAATGATTCTCTGTCAGGTTTGTTATTATCCAATTTACATAATAGTTGCATTTTTAAACTCTTGTGAGAAACAAGATTTTCTAAAGATGTGGACATGGCTTCCATATACAAATGGAAATGCCAATTTCTTTATGGAAAATGTTGCTATACGTTGGAACAGGCTGCCCAGGGAAGTGGTGAGGGAGTCATCATCCCTGGAAATGTTCAAGAAATGACTGTATATGGCATTTAGAGCCATGGTCTAGTTGACAAGGTGGTGTTTGGTCAAAGGTTGGATCTGATGATATCAGGGGTCTTTTCCAACATAAATGATAACTGATTCTGTGTGATTCTGTAAATGGATCAGCTTGACACTTGCCGTGTAACAGTAGCTAACTTCTGGAAGAAAAAACTGTCCGTAGAGAAAAAGAATTCTTAGGTTGCTTTTAAATATTCACTTTTTCTGGAGAAAATTAATTGGAATGGGTATAGCTAATTTGGAGACGTCTTAGTTAAGCTGGGAAAAAAAAAAAAAAAGGCAGAATTTCAGGCTATTTTTCTTATTTACAGATACTGCTAAGGTATTCTTCATTAAAATTAAAAGTTTAAAAAAAATAAAAAGAGAAGACATTTCATGATTTATGCTTTCTGAAAGCTGAATCATTTTGTCTTGCACCTCTCAGCAGTGACATTCCTCCCTCTTGTACCTGAAACAGAAACCAAGAACAAGAGCTATGAATTTGGCAAGTTGACATATTTGAATTTTAAAAAACACAGAAGGTCAGATCTGTGTACTTAAAGCTGTCACTGAACATATGGTTCTCATATTTACGAGTCCAAGGTGATAAAACCTTCCCAAGATTTCAGACCCATGGTTCTAAGAAACAACCTAGGAATAAAAAAAACAATGAGCCATTGTGTACCAAAAAAAGCCCCAAACCCCACTGTATTATGCAAGATGACCATAGCAGTTAGTAAGCAAAGGAGGATAGCAGAAACCTTTCACATATTGCTTCCAAGAGAAACTAAAGATTTTGTGATACTCAGGAAAACTTTGAGCAACACGTTGCTTTAAGAAAAAAATTCCTTTGACCAGAATTAGTTCTTTCTTAGGAATTCTTCAGTATGATCCTTTTTCTCACCATACTAAATATAGAAGTGTCTAAGGATGTTCAAAAAAATGCCTTCATGCCGAGCTGCTTCCAGACACATCGGTCCGTTCCCATCTGAAATAGTTTACTTTCTGAGTGGACGGCAAGGAGGTTGTGTGGGAAATAGTGGAACACACATGAAGAATGAACAATGTGTTGGCAGCAAATACCATGTAGTCTTTGGTGGGTGCTGTTATTATAGGAGGAAAGTAATGCATTCATTAATGAATGGGACAAACCACAAGGAAAGAACAGGGAAGGGGAAATGTGGATAACTTGTGTCCAAGAATGATCTGCAGATACTCTTTTTAATCTGAAATATTTTTTTTTGGTCAGTCATCTTTTTCTTTTTTTTTTGAGTTTTAAATGAGATTAAGCCATTAAGACAAACTTAAGTTTTTCCGAACAGAGAAATTGTAATATTTTAATATAAGTAAAAGTTCAACATAATTAAAAGTAGTCCAAGATGTCCAAGTCCTAAGTTTGTGTAATCAGAGCAACCTTACATTTGTTTCTCTAGTTGCTCATTTCAGCAGTGTTTATAGACTTGAAACTTCTGCAATAATTTGTGTTAATGCTTCAGGTATTCAATCTAAATTCCAGAAAAATACTTAAAAAATGATACTGAATTTCTGATTTAATTTGTTTTGGTGCAAATTAAGAGAAACATTATGGAAAATTACTCCTTCCCGTGTTCAGTTGCTTTCATGGCTCATTCTGCTAATACCAGACTTAGCTGAGAAACGACTATGGCATCCTGTATTTAGGCTTTCTCTTTGGTTTTAGCAGACTCTGCTTCCAGCAGTTGATCATGTAGTTTGTTCTTGCTTCAGCTTGGCCCATTATGACTTTTAGCTTTAAAGCTTCTGTGAACAGAAATGAGAAAACTTCTATTTTCTCATTGTCTCCTCTATCAAGTGCTGCTGCAGTTTTATTTTGTTTTCTTTTCTTTTTTTAAATGGGACTCTTTCCAAATACTCACTGCATTTGGAAGGCTAAATAAAGTGAACTGGAAGAGAGACATACTTCATCCTGTCAAGACGTACTCTTAGGATCTTAGGAGACTCAGGGTTGAAATTTTTACTCTGTGGTGGAAGGACTTTTAGTGTCTGGTGATACATTCAGATTCCTCAGATTTGGAAATAAGCCTCATCAACCTATAAAGCATGTCTGCAAATTTGGAATTTAATTGAAAATTCTCTTTTAGATGGCAAAAATAACAAATAATAATGGCTGGGATAGATGAAAAACCCACAGAGTGGTTTTTCTGCATTCTTTTTCTTCATATGTAGCTGCTCTGTTTGCTGAGAAAATAATTAAAAGCCAAGAGAGTGAAAATTTCAGAAGTGAAAAGAATAGTTAAAGTAGCACTATATGGGTTTGTTAAAATTATATTCATTCCTTTGTTTCACACTAAAAAGCTGGTCTGTAGGTAATCACATGCTCTGCATCTGACTAGCCTAAGTGTTCTATCACTGAGATATATTCATCTGCCATCAACCAGTTCCACTGGGATCAGACTGAATGTGTGACTTGCCTTTACCAATTCAGAAAACACTGCAAAACCTTATTAATATTGTAACTGCTGAAATATGTGGTATTTTACATGTAATTTCTTGTGTGTTTTCAGACTGTAGAACCAGAGGACAGTTCAATGCATTTTCATATCACTTTCGGGGGAGACGTTCTCTTGACTACAGCTTTCAGGAGGACAAGCCCCTGAAGAAAATAAAAATGTCCAAATCAGGAAGGTGAGACTTTTTTTTTTTTTAAGAATTATAACAGAACATTTGTTTTCAAAATTGAATGAAACTGAATGATTTCTTTGTGAGCATATGCCACTTTTTTCCCAGGATCTGATTTCTCAAATTTATGATTGATATATTTTATACTGACACTTCTACATGTCTACTCATAATAAACCATTTTTTTTCAAGCTCAAATTTGTGTAAAACTTTTTGTGAGTATTGTGAGTATAGCACTTTTGTTCTTCATGCAGTTTTCATTAATAAAAAACCCAGTAATGAAACGTAATTTGGGGATTTGAAATGCCACATTGCTACAGTGCCTGCAGTAGCTAAATTAATCTAAATTATTTCATTTTCTATTTGGAGCTTTTAGATTTTCCTGTAAAAATAGGAGGATACCAAGTGTTGATTTCAGTTGCATAAAAATTTGTGATAATGGTAAGGATTGCTTACGGTACCAAAATACTTCAAACAGGAATCAGCAGTGCTAATAATATTGTTTATAATTCCCTAGTCCTCAAAATATAGCAAGGAAGTAAATCACAGTTTCGGTCACAAATCATCAGCTGCACAGGTTCCCTGCCCTTTCATGGAAATGAAAACTTAGGTATGAATTAATGACAGGAAATGAGTTCTGCTCAGACCATTTCTTGTGAAAATCCTTCAGGATGAACAAATTTGAGAAAATTCAGTTATAGCTCTTTCTATTCAGCATGCATTCTTTCAAGAAATAAAACGTTCTATTTGAGTGACGATGATGATGATCAAGCAGAGTCTACCCACTCTAGTAAGGAAAGGATCTAGACAGATACATAAAGAGGTAAAGGAGTTTCAGCAATTTCAAATACTCTAGAGGTGTTATAGTTCTTGAAGAAACACCATGATTATATTCCACTTATTTGAGAGGAATCTGTCCTGAAATAAAAGATCCTTTAGGTGTTTAGGCTTTTAGACAAGAGAAGACAGAAGCTGTGTGTAAGCTGGCTTATAGATAATATGAAGGGTAGGTTCCTTTAAAGTAATGCTTGAAGAAGGATGTTTTGTCCATCTTTGCAAGTAAACTGCTAGAAAAGTTTACAAAACAGCAATTCACGTTTTAAGGATGCTAGTCCCATAATTCTAAGATTGTAAAAGAGTTTAAGTTAAATAAAAATGAAAGCAAGGAAAAACAAAACAAACCTCATCTAAGTACCAGCTTGTTTGACTGTGTTTCGGTCCAATTACTAATTAGGAATACAAACTAGTAGATTTACAATACTTCATTTGTAGCATAAATAGAGCTAAAGCAACCTCAGGCATTGAACATTCCCATGAGTTCNGGCATGTTATGTTGTTTAGAGTTATTTTTTTTTTTAATTTAGAGGAAAAGCTATGGGAAACTAAGTAGCTTGAACCCCTGCCAGTAAGTGCTGTTTTAATTTATGCAGAAAGATTATAAATCCTGAGCCCTGATATATGAGAATTTCTTTGCCAGTTCATTCTTTGGATATCCCTTAGCACTGGAGATGACATGTAAACAAAATAGTAATGTCTGTAATTGTTAATGGATTCAAGAATCTTCAAAAAAGTAAAGTAATTCAAGGATCTTAATGTAATAAGTGACTTAAAAATTAGTGTTATCCATGCTTTTGAATGCCTGTTTTTTCAAATGGTACCAGATAATATATTGTTAGTTACAGACAATTCCTGTTGTTACTCTTTCTCATCAACAGATTGAATTGATTAACACAATTTAGTGTTATATATATCTGTTATCAGATTTCAGCTGGAAAGTACTACAACCAAAAGACTTTAGGTTTTGTGTACTATAAGCAGTATTATCAAATGTTAGTTAAAAATATGTCCATATGTCGAAGTACTTCTAATTTATTTATTAAACCCAACTTTCTCTTTTTAAAGTTATATTTCCTGTATAAAATACATATTTTGCTAACAAGCTAGAGGAGGAGTCTCTGGTTCAGAATGTGAAATGTGAATTTCGTATTGGAGGGAACACTTTTTAAGACTCTTTAATCTGCTTTGGAATATTGGAGGCTCAGGGGTGAATTTAAGGTGATGCCCTATAGCGTCACTGGTGACAACTTTGTGTGTACCCATGCATGAAATATGTGATTTTTCTAAGTATAAGAAATTCTGTTGCTAGTGATATTGACAGTAATCTAGAGCTCGCCTGTCCTGAATCTGTCTTCAGCACCAGCTGGTCTTGTGTGCTCTTTTACATTTTTATTACATGTCCTAAAATATCCAGCCAAATAAAAATGAGTTAGATGAATATCCTGACTTGGCATTCATTTGTTGCAGTTCTGTGAAACAAAGTAAATACTTTCGTAATGCCACATCCACATCTAATGAAAATAGGAATTTACCTGCAGTGAATGACTTCAAAGAATTTGTTTTGGAAATGCAAAAAACTATTTCAAGCCTCAGAAATCAGGTAAGATGCTATCATGAACTACTTGTAGTCTATCATGTCTAATTGTAGATTTAATTAATAATGTTTTCCTAACATCTGTCTTACATTTTTAATATTTAGACATCCCCTGCAGACAAAAATCACACAGTATCTCAAACAAAAACCACAGAAGATGGTGTGTTATTAGTCTTTATTTCTGTGTTCTTTTGAAATCATACTGAAATACTTTACAGCTGGACCCTCTTGACTTTTGAACCTGAAGACTTGTGTAACCATTGTATACTAAACACAGAATTAATCTTTCTCTAAAAATTTGTATGTAATGTTAATAAAATCTTTTTTACCATTTGAAATGTATACAATTTGTGTAAAGCCATAATTAAAATGCAGGCTTCATAAGAAGTAATGTGCTAGACTACAGCTGTAAAGAAAGGTAAATTCTAGATGACTTAGGGAAGACTTTACAATATTTGCAGGTAAACTCTATTCAGCCATAGTGAAATTTCATTTTTAAAGTGTACCATGTATAGAAGTTGGTAAAAAATTCAAGTAAATATTTTTAATTAAGGCATTTAAAAAAAAATTAAAATTCATTTCCTTTCCAAAACACTTTTGACAGTTTAAATTTGTCTTTCTATATATGAAACATGAAGGTTTTTTTCTCTTCGTATGCTCTAGCTGAGTATTCCAATGGTAGCAAAGATGTATTTTCTGTTAACTTTCTTTTAAAATACTATCTCCATATGTATTACCTGTTTCTAGTCTTTTAGCATTATAAAAACTAAGTAGTGAGAAGAAAATATCCAAGTATAACAAAGACTATATAGCATGTATTATAAGAGAAAAACCAGAATACTTTACACAAATAAAAGCCTTTTTTGATTCAGTTACTAACTTTTTGTAATGTTTTCAGATAAAAAAACTTGAATCACGCCTCAGTAATTCTGATTGCACTGATGAAGAGGGTAAATCATATTCCAGCAATGAAACCTGGAAAAGGGACCCTTGTACTGTGTGTGAATGCAAAGTAAGTATGTAGAAATTAATTTTGAGATAGAAGTAATAATTTTGCTTCTAAAACTAGCAGTTCCAGTTTTGTGCCTGCTAATTTCTGGGTAATACTTGCAAATGTTTTTTATGGTTTTTCAGTTCTTTTTTGCAGAAAATTATATTATTCAGATATTCCTGCCTTGGACATTGTTTTTCAATCCAGCTGTTATCTATTATACTTCTTTTTTCATATATGTAGAGTTATGTGGGTAAATTTAACAGCAAAGTGAGACACTTTTGAAAAAATCCGACCAAATGCATAAAAATCAATAAAAGCTCATCTGACTTAGTGCTAGATTGTCATTTTCTTCTGTCAGAGAGAAATTTTTAAAAAGCATGTGAAAAAATATGTTAGTGCTTGATACTCTGGTCTCTCCTGAATGTTAGACAAAAGCATATATGCTGCTTTATCAAAAAATGTGGTAATACAGAGAGTGCCTTAACTTTCTCAATGTCAGTTTATACTAAAACAAACCATGTGGAGTTACTGTGTTAGGCAGGTTCTTACAGAGAATGAATGAGAATATTTTCTGCAATAACATGAGAAATGTATTTCTCTTTTGGAGCATGTAGCTGAGTCTGTTTTTGTTCTGTTCTCTCTCTCCTGGCACAGGTTGGTCAGATTACCTGTTTTGTAGAATCATGCCCGCCAGCTGACTGTGAAGCACCTGTGAAGGGTAAAGGAGATTGCTGTCCAGTCTGCTTACAACAAAATACCAATAAAAAGAAGCCATAAGTCTACTTTTTTAAGAATTTAGGGTGCATACTCCTCAAATCATATCAGTGCCTGCTGATGGCAAAACCAGGTAACTGCAGTCCTAACAACAGCAAGAAATCAAGATTTACAATATTCTAATGGTGCTGCAAGAGTATAACATAATGTATCAGTTTATTTTCTGCCCATGAAGGTAAATCACAATGCAAAAATTAACAAAAGGGAAAATAGCAAACAGGTCAAAGTTAACTGTGTGTTATACTTCTCAGGTTAGACAAACTCGAACTGGTGCTACTTTAAAAGAACACTGTCGGGTAGTTTTAGGTACCCAAAAGGACTGGGTTTAGGATTTACTCTAAAACGAACACTTTATTTCCTATCTTTACTTAGCAACATTAAAAGTTTACTGTCCCTCTCTAGTACCAGTCTGTCTTGATACTTAACTGTTTTTGCTGTTATTTAGTAAAATGCCAGGAAAAGGAAAACACAAGGTCACTGTGCCTGAAGCAATGCCATAGCCAGACTAGGTTTCTGCAAACATCAATGCATGAAAATTCTGTTAAATCCCACTATCACTGCTGGGCCTGGACCAGCAAGGAAATAAAAAAAGCTACTTGACACCTTTCAACAACCTTATCTTAATTTAAGGAGCAAAATTTACCAAATTTTTAAAGCAATAAAAGCTAGAATTAGTAAGGAAATATAAATAACTATAATTGGAAGGAAGCAAAAGCAACTGAATGTGTATTATAGATGCAATTGACAGTGTTCCTCATTCTAGGGAAACATGCATGACAGAGTAGCATTTGATCTTAAAAATTAGCATAATCCTTTTTGTCAAAACATTTGTAATTGCTTGACAACATTTTTTGTTTGTTTGTTTCATTTATTTTAAATCTTTGTAACATAACCATCCAGGTCAGCTTGAAAGCATGCTTCTCTTGATCTCAGATCAGCTCATGTAATTGTATGGCCCTGTTCTGAAAATGTGAAAAGATGTCACATGCCATTTTGTATACAAAGATTCCTACTGATTCATTGTGCATATTGTCAATAGACATATGTTCTTGATTATATTATGGCACTGTTGAAAAAAAGAAAAAATCGAGCAGCATGAGTAATTGTGGATTGACTACTTTTTCTGACAAGGTATTTGGGTTTTTTTTCCAGTTTCATCTTATGAATATATATTTTTACCTCAATATTTTTTATCACTTTTGTTAAAAATGATCCATAAATGGACTTTATCTCCCATTTAAATGTTTAACATTATAGAGCATATGTCTACACTAGCATTTCAAAGTTGTTTACTTTTTAGGATGCCAACTGTGTATTTTTGACCAGGAATTATATTGAGTGAAGGACAACTATCATACCTCATTTTACAGCTTTTTTTTCTGTTTATTCAGAATTGATTATTTCCCTGAATACTTAATTTGTTAGAGTTTATTGCCCTGTCCTTTAGTCCTAAGTCAGGACTCTCTAGAACCAGAGCTAGTTACATGGTTCACTGACTTCTGAGTTTAAGCATTCAAATTCAAGGGACAGTGATTGGGGTATCAAAGAAATCTGCACAAAATTAAACCTTCATATGTTAAGTATTTCAGGTTATGCAAACAGACTGAGTACTTAATTATTGCATGATAGAACAAATACCTGTCTAATAACTAACCTAGCACAGCAATATGAAATCCACTATCATATTTTGGCACATAATTTCTCTGATTACTAACATTAATAATTTCTAATTTGATAAACTATTACCATGACACACAATCAAACTTTGGTGTAACTTTAAAGCTTACTAAAGAAATTTTGTTTCATACTATGGTAGAAGCAGTATGTACATGTGAGTGCTGTGTTAAAGGTGTGTGGTACACATGGAATTGCAATTTATATTTTTAAGAATATTTTAATTGATTTTATATACAATGTTTTGATTTATGTAATATTCTTTGTTAATGCTTCTAGAAATTGTGTGGCGAGCATGTTTGAGTATCATATGGTTCCTAAAGATTGTCATTCCTTTATTTCTTTGATACTCTGTGTTTTGTTGACTTTTCTTGAGAGTCCAAACCACATGTCTCGTCCTGTAATTCCAACTCAGATAGAACTCCCGTTGACCTATAGCAGAAATTCCTCAAAGAAGAAGGGTTGCAGAGCTAAACCAAATATAATTTAACTGTCCAAACAGTTAAATAAGGCAATAATACATTCAGCTGGTTACTACTTGCATTCTTTCTTTTCAATTTTATACTAAATAAACTTTCTCAAGGTTTCCGCTTATAGGAGAAGAGCGTTTCCATTTTATAATTATAAAATAGTACTTTATATCTGATTGTTCCTTTTCTCCAGCCTCCAGAGTAAAGTAGGAGGTTTTCTTCATTGTTCACTGTTTAATCATATGGTATATAAAATGGATTTAGGAGTCTGGATATGCTTAACAAGTGTAACAAGTCTAATATTGAGTTATTTTCCACCACCCGTCTGTTTATAAACCAGGAAAAACAGGTCTTTATCCATAGTCTAAAATGTAATCACTCATGGATTGTATTAGTTCAGTTTTATTGCAGTGTCTCTAGAATCAGCGTTGATTTTAGCATTTCTGAAACAGTGACCGATGTCTAGATGACCATTTCCTCAGTATCCACTGTGAGAATATTGCTGTAATATGATGCAAATTTTACATATTTATTTTCTTTTTTAATGTTACCTAAAACAAAGTCATCGTTGTTGTTATTTTAACCAGTAAATTTACCAAAGAACTGTTTGCACTGTATAATGAATGCTTTTCAATTAAAATAAAATGGGCCACATTTCCAAGTAAATGTCAAGATTTCTTCTTGTACATGTCTTCTTTAGATTATTTGCCAAATTTCCAATGTGTAGGATTTGATAAGATTCATATTTTTTATCTTAAGCAGGATTGTCATAATCAAGACTGTGTCTGAGAAGTAAGCAATGGGCTAACAAGTCATGTAGATTCAGTAGTTTATATAATTTTACAACACAAAGAATTAAAGTATCTGTTCACTGTTTTCTTCTAGATAACTGGAAAAAGATACCATAGGCTTAGGAAGGATATTTAAAAATTCACTTATTTCTTGAAAAATGCATTTTTAGGCTTTGTGCTGGACTTTCTTTTTTTTTTTTTTAATGGGAATATCATAACAGTTAAATACAAATAAATACAAATTTAGGCCTGTTCTTACAGTTCCTCATGTCTCCAAATATATCCAGTCATGACTTGCCTTCCCTAGCACTTGCTTCTACATTCATTCTTTTTCCACATCATTTCACCTATGAATACTCAGGTTTGTACAATCTCAGCTCAGAATGAGTCTTCTGTGCAAAAGAGATGTTCTTTGCCTCATTTGTTCTTTTTATCCCAGGATATGAATTACTGCTGGACACATGATGAGTTGCTCTCATCCTTTGGTGAGATGTTAGGATCTCTAGGACACTAGGTCAGTTCCTTTGTCAGATTTACTTGAAATTCATTTGATGCAATATCACTGAAATTTGTATAATTCTGAGTTACCTTACAGTGTTATTGGAGAAGTTAAAGATAGACTCCAAGAGATAAAGTTAAGAATTGTGTTCAGGTTGCAGTTAACTGCACTTCACTGTAGTTTATATAGTTTATAGCTTTTCATAAGACAAATCTAAAAAAGCAAAACTGGAATAGGTCATTTGTGTATTTTCCTGCAGGCTGCTGAAATATACTGTTGCTCACCCACACTTAGTGTTAGTTGCCTAGAAGTTTGCTAACAAACCACAAAGTTTAGACATTTAGAATAAAACCCTTGTACTGATACTGATACGTTTTGAGGAAGACTCAGTTGCATTTGAAATAAATCAAGTAAATTGACTTTATTTCTCTTAGTTGATTACAGCTAAGAATCATTTGGCTGCAGTATGATTAAAGTTGTCTTTATAGGGAATGATCTTCCATAACTTTCATTGACTTTGTTTTGTAAAATAATATTTTGCTGCCATAGCATATATCATTATATGATCTAAAGTATTTCTCCTCATATTGTTCTTTTGAATCCCCAACTAGCTTCATGCTTTTTGCCTATAGTAATTAACAAATCAGTAATCTTTACAAAGAGATCATTAGACATGTTGGACTGTTCCATGGTCTTAGTTTGAAAACTAGATTATGGTATCAAAAGATGATGTATTTGACTAATTTTCTCAAAACATCTGCATTATTCTGTTTTATTGTTAAAATCATTTAAGTTATACACACACAGTGTAGTAAAATTAGAAAATTACCAGTAGAAAAAAAGACTGCGTAATATCCTCTAATGGTCTCATCTACAACATGGGGTTCAGTGAAATTTATTTCAGAATTCACTAGACTAATTTTTGTTTTGTATAAGAAAAAATGAGATCGAATATGTCTATAAACTGTGTGTCAACAAAAAATACTAATATGAGCATATGCACATATCTCATTTATGCTGGAAGTTTGTCAGACTCCCAGTGGAACGAAGCATTATCCTTGTCAAAACTAATGCAAACCAATAAATTGCTAAATGGTTAATAAATTGCTCAATACTAATACTGTCCTGACCAGCTCTGGATTAGGATGTACATAATCAGGAGATTGTTCTGAGTCATGAAAAGACAGCATTGTCATATAACAGCATATTTTAAAGCAGATGTACTAAGAATACCAGAGTGTTGTTTTGTAATTGTCCTGGCTGCTTAGTTGATAGAACCGTAGAATCAGCTGAGTTAGAAGGGACCCACAAGGACCACTGAGTCCATCTCCTGTCCCTGCATTTCCAAGAGTCACACCACATACCTGAGAGCATTGTCAAAATGCTTCTTGAGCTCTCTCAGGCTTGGTGCTCTGACCACTGCTCTGGGGAGCCTGTTCAGTGCCCAGACACCCTCTGGGTGAACAACCTTTCCCTGATATCCAGCCTAAACCACCCCTGACTCAGCTTCGTGCCATTTCCTCAAGTCCTGTCTTTCATGATGTAATTCCTTTCCTTCCTTTTTTCCCACTTAGCCTGCCCTGACATGGCAAGGAAACCTCTTCACCTCCAGCAAACTTCTTTTCTTTTGGGCCCAAGATATTTGCTGTCCAGCTGGCAGTGTTATGAATGGTCCTTTCATAAGGCTTAAGCATTACAGCCTGCTAACAGATGGAGCAGATTACAGATCAGATATATCTAAGTTACAAGAAGATCTGGCTAGCTGTGTTTAGCTGAAAAGCAATGAATTGCATGTCTGTTTAGATTTGGAAATGGAACAGCAATTCCAGCAATAAAGGAATAAACTTCATTGTTGCATTTGGTAAAGATGTTTGTGTTTTTTTGATGCCTCCCTCGGTGATACAACTTCACATTCGCACAAGTCATGTGCCATTGCTGAGTTGCCAAACAAATCTCATTATCTACTTATATCTTTATGAGATGCTGTAAGTGGTTAATCTGATGTGCAGCCATTCTAAGGACTGAAATGGCAAAGTGCTTCATGGCTCTTTTCATAGATATAAGTGTGTAAAAGGTGTCCAGAGGGGGGAAAAAGTACTCAGGAATCGTCCAGAGAAAAGGAAATAAGCTATTGTTTTGTTTTATCAGGGAGAAAAGAGGAAAGATTTTATCAAGCCTCTGAATTTTTTTCTGGCAAATGCAAAAATTCATTAGGAATATAGCAACAGTTTAATTATACCAAAGCAACACATATACTAGACTGTGATAGCAAGTGAGGCACTGGGAAGCAATTTCACCATTTATTGAACCAGCTACTAGTGGCAGTAAGGCAGGCTTTTAGTCCCCTACCTCCACTCTGTGCATTGCCTCTCTTACAATGAAGATTTTGGGGATTTTTTCTATCCTATCTATTTTCACAGCTAAAAGACTTAAATATGAGCTCAGGACTGAAGGTCAAGGTGTTTATCGGAGCAAATCATCAGCCTGACTCAGAATGGCAGGTCCTGACTGGTGAACAAGGACAACAGAGGCCTGGGTGGGATGCTTCACACAAAGATTCATTCAGGCAGTTAAAAACATTTCCCAAAGGGACATACAGGGGTTCCTGTTCCTTTTCTGTGCTTGAGTGACAGATTTGGCACTGTTAGTTATGGATTTCAATAACAGATTTCACACTTCCATGGAAGATACCAAGCTGAGGACTTACTCTTTCCTAGATCACTCTCTGTGTAAAAAGCCATCTTCTTGCTACACCTGAGAGGTTAGTGGGACAACTTTCATATATAGAGAGCAATTCCAGTTGCTAAAGTAATACTCAAGCTGTATTAATGATTTTCTCTACCTCTAGGTGAAAATCAGTTTTTTAGCAACCTACATTTTCATATAAAAACTCAAATGTTGTCTCAGAAAAGAATTTTTTTAAATTAGGCTTTGTGGAAATAGTTTTCTTGAATGGACTGCAGCAGACTGGAGACATTGTAGAAGTGGAATAAATATTTTCTTCCATCTGAAATGCCTTGGCATGATTGAATACAGCCTTGCATGTTTCCAGGTTGTTCACTTATATTGAGGCTATTTAAATATTGCTGTGGGATTATTTGGGTTTTCTTTGATATCAACAATCCAGGTAATAACAAACAATAGGTGCCTTGCAGTCAGAAAAGGATGAGTTCCTGCTACAGGCAAACATTAATGTAGATTTTAAAACCTACATCTTATGGTTTTGTTGGTTTTGTTTTTGTTGGTTTTGTGGGGTGCGTTTTTTGGTTGTGGTTTTTTTTGTTGTTGTTGTGGGGGGGTTTTTTGTTGTTTTTTTTTTTTTCCCAGTGGAATGCTATTGTTACCCCATATCCTACCTCATAAGCAGCTAGTATTTTTTATTTGATCTGCAGATATATATCAGAAAACATCACCTTACTTTTTTGGGCTCAAGGATTTTGCACATTAGGAGTGATAAAAAGGGGCCTAACTCCTACCTGTTGCTTTAGATGAACAGACTTAAAGCCCTGAGGAGTCACTGTAGCCTTGTCTAGTAAACTCAGTTTGTCCAGAGTTTCTTGCATTAAAACACTACCTTGTGTTTCAATAGTGTCTTAAAAAGACTTCCAGTCTTGACAGAAAATTTTAAAATGTTATTTCCCCATTACCATAATTTAAAGGGTAGAGGGGGTTACTTACTCTCACAAAAAGAATTCAGCTTGCAATAGTTTTGTATTCTGCTACTGAAATGCTTATCCTAGCCTGTAGTTGCATTTTAAAATAGATCAGCCTTCTTTTTTTTTAATTTCAAAATGAAAAGGTTTAGATGGGTGCAATTTGCAGTATAAGATGACTTCTTCACTAAACGACACCAAAATTCATGATCAGCCAGATCTTAGAACTGCTTTTAGCTATTTTATAGGCCTTTTACTAGGAGTCACTTTCTTTATTCCTCCATGAATGATTTTGCATTTAACTATGTTATTCTAATCAGATAAACAGTCTAGAAAGTAAGCAGATTTATCAGTAATTGTTTTAATTTTCTTCATAGAAAGTAATTTAGGTTTCAAGTTATGTTATATGGTGTAGATTTTCTGATGCAGCTACAGATGAATCCATATTGTAGATTCTTTGTAGCAATAATTGCCAAGTATGACTGACCACACTTGAGACAATAAGAAAGCAAAGGAAAAACAAATGTAGGCTGAGCTGCTGCTTCCCTTCTGTGGTGAGAAGATGTTCACAAATTAAAAAAAGCTGGTCTCTGGCATTTTTCCTCCCATATCTACTGCTGTATGCTTCAATCTTGATGAATTATTTAAAGGTACAAGAGCTAAGAGAGAGGCTTTGGTAGAAAGTCAGGGTTTACACTGTGTAGTAATGGTGTAGGTTGTGAGTTCCTAGTGATAATCTTGTCTCTCCTTTCCCCTTCAGCTTTCCTGTATTGCAGCCCTTAGTTCTGTCTCTAATTTAAATTAGATTGAAACAAGAATAGCCCACACTTATGAAAGAGCAGAAAAATATGGCTGGGGAAACTGTTTATATTAGAGATTTAAAGAGTTTGGGCTACATGAAGCTATAGCTGTGGTCAGGAATTTTGCATATTTTAGTGCTAGATTTGCACCACTGGAAAATAAAATGTCTTGGCCTGCAGAACAGCTGTGATTGGCAGATGTGAGAACTTCCTAGTGCCTCTGAACTCCACCACATCTCTGGAAAATTACTCAGACATGATGAAGACCTGAGTTCATTCAAGCCTCCATGTCTCTGTTGAGACTAAAATTGCAAGTACCAGCCTTGGTGGGCTTTGTGGCATCACTTGTTTACAAGCTGGTAGAAAGGAGTGGGTCTCTCTTCTGTGCTGAATTACTGGTTATGATTTTGCTTCTCCATTGGAAACCCTGCAAACCATCTTACCTCTCTTGTAAAAGCATTTGCATTAGCAGCATTTAACTATGGCCACCTTAAAATCCATAATATTTATTATTTGGACTAATTGAGTATTTAAGCATAGTATTTATGCTTATGTGGTATTTTTAAATTTATTACTATCTTAAATAATAAATATAAAAGGGATAGAATAGAAGAAAATGGAAATGCCACAACAATTCCACATTAATTTTGTAAACCAAATCTTGAGTAGTTGACTGCTTATGACTAAGTACAAACTAGAGTGTTAATCCCAGACTTTCACAGAAAATGTTATTGTTTTACTTTGACAGGTTCTTGCAAAGCAAACAAGATACTAGTACTAAGTCTGGTGTGAAGAAAGCTATGGCAGTGACTGTGCCACTCATTTCGGCTGTTTTACAATGATCATCTTAATTTTCCTATGAGACAATAGAAAATTTAAGTACTTACAATTTAAGCTCTTCGTAAGTTATGATCTTGGAAAAGTTATAGTTCCCTATGTGGACCATTATTTTTCTGTTTTATCTCCTATCTTCAACCAAACTCGTGGCCTTTTTTTCATGTGGAAAGCCCCACAAAATCTGTTAAGGAGAGATAAGACAGGGCTGGAGTCTTCTCTCTGCTAAGTCAATGTGGTGATGTCATTGACACTTTATGGTCAGTCCTGGGAAAGACTCTTGTTGGGCCAGGATTTCCACCCAGATAATCAAATAATATTCCTGTAGTTCTGGATTTTGTGTGTTAAGAGTGAGAAGGAATTTGGTGTCTAAAATACAAGACCAGGAGATCAGTTTCAGTAATATAACCTTACTACAGTTCAGTATGCAGTCACTGATATTTTTACTAGGAAAAGAAATCCTATTCTCTCTAATGTCCCACACCTCTGTCCTAATTTTTGTTTGTGTACACAAGTGCCCAGTGCAAGTAAACTGAATAAACAGAGAAGCTAGTTTCAGCGCCTGAAAACAAAATTATCCCAAGGGACACTCGTGACCAATTTACTTAGAAATCTTCCTTAATAAGATTGTCAGGTAAAATATGTGACTACAATTTAAGGACAGGATTTCACTAAATGTATTCCTCCTACAGAACACCAATAAAAACCTTGGCAATGTTACCCTAGAAAATATTTAAATTTTTTTTTCTAGGTAGATTTTGTTACACAAGGTCAATCCTGGTGAATACTAGCTACAAATGAAATTGGAATCCATGTAAAAAATATTTGTGGTTTGGGCAGAATATCAGGAAGTCCTTCACTCTACAGAATATCTTTGACTCTCCCAGCAGATTCAGAGAATTCTTCTAGACAGCTTTCCAGACTGTCAGGATTGGTGGCTGCTATCTCAGATCTCAGTTAGCACATTTGGGTCTTCAGTGAAGATTCCCAAGGCTTGTTACATCAGTTTTGGCACACCACACCAAGGAAGCATGCACAGGATCATGACTTACATGAACACATTTCTCTCTTGGGCCCTGAATAAAATCTCTGGCAATCAAGCAGAAAACTCATACTTCCCTTTTGTCTTGTAAACTTGAGAGCCAATTAGTTAAATATCTCTATAGAATACAGGAATTTCCAGCCGGAGGCAGGAAGGAAACTTCCACTAAAAATGGTATTCCTTTATTGCATTTATTTTCTTTTAATTATGAAATATTTTTTATTTACATGAGTTAAAGTCTTAGTGACTATAGTGATTTTATGTATTTATTTCTAAGATGCATATATTTCTTACCCCCATCTAGTGACCTCTGTGACCCGACACTGGTGACCCTGTACCTAAACAAGTGATCCAAAGTCCTTGCCAAGATGTTCTGTCAAAGGGGATGGATGTAAGAGAAAATGAGCGTTTATGGTCCCATGGGGACTGGTTTCCTAAGGGAGTTAACAGGCCTTTTGCCAAGCAACCATCATGAAGTGTCTGAATATGGCAACAATTCACAATTATTTTGAAGGAAATGTTTGGAAAAAGTGGAAGGAAGGGTTTTTTTGAGGTGGTTTAAATAGAATGCAATTTTGGGAGTAGAAAAAAGGCCATTGAGTATTGAGCTACCCTATTCAATTCTTTGAAGTGTGGAGTAATCTCTCAAGTAAACTTAGGGGATTAATTTGTTTAGTCCGTGGTAAAATTTACACCAAAGTGAGTGCAATATGCACAAAACTAAACATATATTAAATTGTTAATTTTCAAAATTTGCAACATATCTAAATACATCATACCTGCTTTTACTTATATGCTGATTTACTCATCATCATCTAAAAAGTTCTATGGTTTTTGAAAGGAATACCACAATGTAAGAACTATCTGCAGTATTTAAAATGCATTTGTTGAGTGATAAGTTGCAATTACTGTATTCATGGATTGTATATTCCTTTGATGATGACTTCAGCATGAGAGGATATCATGGTCACCCCAACCAGCAACAAAGCCCCATGCAGCCTCTTACACCACCCCCCCCAGTGGGTTTGGGGAGAGGGTCAGAAGGGTAAAAGCTGGGAAGAAGAGCCAGAAAACTTGTGGGTTGAGATGAAGACAGTTTAGTAGGGAAAGGAAAGCAAAACAAGGAATTAATTCAGTGCTTCCCAAGTGTAGGCAGGTGTTCGGCCATCTCCAGGAAAGCAGGGCCCCATCACACACAATGATGATTTGGGATGACAAACATTCCCTCTTCTTCCTTCTCCCCCCACCACTTTGTATGCTAAGCATCATGCTGTATGGTCTGGAATATCCCTCTGGTCAGTTTGGATCACCTGTCCCAGCTGTGTCTCCTCCCAACCTCCCGTGCACCCCCAGCACCCTCACCAGCACGGCAGTACAAAAAGCAGGAAAGGCTTGGCTGTGTGCAAGCCCTGCTCAGCAATAACAAAAACATCTCTGTATGATCAGCCCTGTGTTCAGCACAAATCCAGAACATGGCCCTGTACCAGCCACTGGGAAGAAAATTAATTCTACTCCAGCCAAAACCAGTAGTTAGGAGTCTAGTTCCTAGTATCTGATATTATTTTTTTTAATGTTTATCTATATATTAGTTGTTTTCCAGTAACTGAGGTTTCTGTTCTCTATTACAATTTCGTTTCTCTGACCTGAAGGCAATGGAGACCTGTGTGCTGAGAAGTGGAAATGAACAGTTTGGGAGTGCTCACTCTACAGTCTGCACAACATAGCCTTGTTTTAATGTGTTTTAGATACATGATTGAACCAAAAATAAAATGGTTTTTAAAAAGTAAAAGTTGGAGGTAGAATGCCCAAACTAGAATAAGAAAACAAGAAAATGGTTTTCAACTCTATCAGTCAAGCTGTGAGTTAGCCTAAGTAGTTAAATGGAATTTAGGAGGAAGTTTTGCTCTTAAATGTATTGGAGAGGACACTTGGCTAATGGAGCTGCTCACCTTCCTGTCTCCAGAGTTATTGGATTCTACATATCGATACTATTTGACATCTTGATCATAAAAAATATTCTGGATCAAGGCAGACAGAGGGAAAAATATCTCTTAAATATTGTTTGACTAGATTTGGAACAATTAATTGAAGGCAGAAGATAAGGAACAGGATGGTTTCCTTCTTGGGTTAGCTTTTGGCATGCTCAGGCAATTAATTTAAGCTCTCAATATTTAAGTCTCCCATGTGTAAGAAAGACATAATAATGCAGGCTTCTTAAAGTCTTTTAAATCTCTGAAGCTCACTGGTGGCCTGTTGTGTCTCAGAAAGAGTTTACTGTTGTTCCTTCTTATGTGTTACTTCCTTTCCCTGTTTATTTTTCATTTTGGTGATCTTTGCCTTTATTTTGAATAGGAGTTTGGTCTATCAAAGGAAGACAAATCTACCATGTACAACACCTCCATGAACTTTTAACCAGAGCGGAAAGCTGAGTCTTAAATGATCTGATTAGGGCAGGAGTTTTCCAGGTCTGGAAGTGGCTGATAATGGCCTTGCAGTGTCTGTCATTTCCTACCAGCTGCTCTGTAATGGAGATTTAGAGTTCCCTGTCCTTTCTTTCTTCCTCTCATGTAGATGGAGTTAGGCATGTGAAGAATTAGTGAGACCATACTTGTGCATATCTAATTCCTGTCAGATAGCCTGTGCCCTTAAAAATAAATCCTCAAATCACTTGATTACCCATCTGGAACTAAACTGAAGGAAAAATGCCAGTAAATATAATTTGAAAACAATCACAGAAGATCCCATAATTTCACTGAATCCCAGTGAACTTGAAATCATTATCAGACAAGGCACAGACAAAAAATATTTTCTCTGCTAGCAGACAAAATTAAGTTGTCATCAGTTTAATTTTCTGAGATGTTGGATGAGTCCTAAATTACATCCTTCATCAGAATCTCTGATTTTTTTCAGACAATCTTCATCCTAAATTCATCTGAAAAATATTCTCTTCACATCCTTTCGGCATATTTACCTTCCTTAAATTTTCCTGGGCTAGCATGGAATCAGACAAGACATGCTTCTACTTTCTCAAAACACTGGAGTTTCTGCAGCTATACAATGTTCAATCATCCTCAATAGCAAGTTTGTTTCTTCCAAGTTCTTCATCAAGACTTCTTGATAAAGATGTAGAGATGTCACTTTCATAAATGTACCCGATGAAGGATGAGAAATGGGTTAATTTCACAGATGAATTCAAATTCTTCTGACTGAAGATAGGTATATCTTTATAGCATGAATTATATTTTCATCCCCTTCCTCCAAACAGAATTAGCAGCTTTAATTCTATTCAAGAAGTTCAGTTAGAGATTTCACTGTAAAAAGTTGAGCATTGGTAGAATTAAGCAAAGTATTTCTTAGTATACCTTTATTCTTTGTTAATCTTTGAATTACTTATGTAGTTTGCATGGATGTTTTTACTAAAGGATTTATATGATAATCACCACTGAACTTGTTACCTTGTGGCAAATTTTCTGAATGACAATTAACTTTTTGATGTCATAACATAAAAAGTAAATTTGTATTTATATATACTCCTAGTAGGAAGAACAACCTTTTGTAGTTATCTAGATGCTGTTGACAGAAATTACTGTGTACAATGGTAGACACTCAATCAATACAGTATTTGTCATAGAAATACTATGAGAAATACTGTAGTAGAAATCTCTCTGAAGATAACTACTTTATGAGAAATACCACTAAAATTATGGTCAGAGAAACACATGACATTAGATATTAATGTAATGCACCATGACACTTAAGAAACTAAAAATGGGCTATATGATAAAAGAATATGCTTAACAGTGAGCAACCTACATCAACCCAAAGGGACATTTTCCTTTATGTAACTGGGAAAAGACATGCTAGTGCTAATTTTCAGCTACTTGATAATACTTAATGTAAAAGTCTACTGAGACATTTGGGTTTTTTAGTGCTTTGACAGTAATTTGCTGGTTTATGAAGTGTCAGAGGAGCAATGCAGTTTTGCTGATGTAGCTCATTATGCTTGAGAGGCTGAGAACTAGGAGGTGCCTAATGTTAAATGTTCATGGAATGAAGACAGAGAAAATTCGCAGACTTGGGAACAACTTTATCTGAAGGCTAGGCTGTTCTGCATGCAAGAACAGCTGGTTGTAGGCCAGGGCAGTGATGCAGACCTGCAGCTGACTCCAAGGGATCAGGTTGATGAAGCTCTGTATGACAGTAAATGAAACAATGCCAGTCTTCATACCTGTGGATGAGTTAGAAAGGACCTGCACATTTCCATCTCATTCCAACTAACACTTTCCAAAAAGTTAGTACAAACAGCCCAATTTAAAGAGTGGCAATTTTTAGATATCTAAAAACCAATGGACTAGATAATGGACAATGCCTGGCATAACTGGCAATTATGTGAGCTGCTTAACACTACAGGTCTGTGTAATTTCTACCTTAGCTGACAATCCGTTTGGATCTAGCCCTGCTATCACTTCTCTAATGCACTTTTCAGTTTGCCTTCTCTTCTGCATTGTCACCTTGCTTGCTCTTTTTCTCCTCCTTTTAACCTTAACTACTTCTCTTAATTCTCCTACTCCTATTAGATTTTCATCCACGTTTGCTTGTTTCACTCCCACTTTGCATCCAGATTGGGTTTAGTTGGAAAAACCAAGCATGTCATCAAGCCCCAGCAGAGCAATTTTGAGTCTAACATAAGTAGACATTGCCTGTAAACCTGATATCTGGATTATATCCATAATGTAAAAATGACAAATGGCTTACTAAATAACAGACTTCATAAATGCATTATAATTTCAATTAAATGTTCCATAGCATTTCTGAAAAGGCAATAAGATGTGAAATGTAGTGCAATTCTCTGCTGAGCTTCACAGACAGACCTCATTCTAGGTCCATGTAAGATGCTGAAAAAACTAGTTGGCACATGATATCATCACCAGACGCTACAGTCATCACCAGAGATATAATTTGATGTATTTCTTGTGGTTAGTGGGCCACATTATTCCCCTTTGTATAAAAGCAATGATACATCTGTTAGGAATTGCACTAGGCCTTTGGGATTTTCAAATGCAGCTATGCAGTTTTGCAGATGTAGCTCATTGTAAATTGTTAGATAATGAAGATTTAGATTTGGGGGGGTGAAAGGAGAGGAATGTATTCCATATTTCATTTTCTTAATATTATAACTAAATGTCCCTATATTCTAGCTCACTTAGCATAAGAGAGGCTTGAAAAAGAAACATTTTATTTAGTTTATTAGGAAGTACCAACTTCTCTCACACTGATCCCTTTACTCAGCCCTTTGCTATGTAAATGTCATCATTTATATTTCAAAGATGAGATGAAGTGTCTGTGGTATAAAGGCTTGGTCTTACACAATGGCCAGCGCACAAGAACAATGCAGGAATTTTTTTAGTGATGCATAAATATTTGTTACAAAATCATATTTTAATCATTGCCATTTGATCTCTGAAATGCAGAGAGAAAAATAATTCCAGTTACACTTGATAGTCTCTTGGCAATAGATGCAGATTGTTTTCTTTGAAATTTTAGAGTCCCAATGAAATGAAAAAAAATTCAATGAAATATATATATCTGAAACCTAGTTTGGAAATTCCAGTGTATATGTCTTGCAACTGAGTTGTAACATATAAAGGAGAAGTGTATTCAGGGTTGTAAAGCCTGCAAACACAGCCAGACAGAGAGTTATTTCTTTTAGAATACTATGTACCTAAACATTATTTTTAGGCCAGCAGCTTAGGATGTCTGGTGAGACAACTGGTCTTTACATGTGCTGCTGAAATGTGTATGTCTTGGACAAAACCTCTTGTCTCTGACAGGTGTTTCTGACTGTATATACTATGTCCTTCCTATTCACAGCAGTAGTTAAGCATCTTACCTCATTTACCTAACATTGATGACATTTCAGGACAATTTGTGAAAATAATTCAGGCAAAACCTTGTATATCTGAATGTGGGAAAACTCTGGTCAGCCTGTGAAGACAAAACACTTTTTTTAAAGTAAAAAGTTTCTCCTTGCCACCTGAGAAATCCTGGTTATTAAAGCACCACTATCGAGTTTCTCTAAAGGCTTATCTCTCCTGTCAATATCCAGGTTCTGTGGGTTGGTCTGTAACAGCCCATGGCCTCTGCATACAGGGAGGTTCATTATGCACCATCTTTAGGAACCTATTGCTAAGTAAGAGAAGCTCCATCTTGAGCCAACTTGGGAATTTCTTGTTATGGATGCCACCATGTCTGAGGCCATGAGATCATAAATGAGCAGAGCAGCAGGTGGAGCCTTGCAGCTTAGCAGGGCTTCCTTACATATTCCTGATCCCTGCCTGAGGCTTTGCTCCAGCTGCAAAGTCACTGTTGGCAGATGAGGTCCGACCATTCAGTCTGCTCCCAGGGCTGTGCACACAGAGTTCCTCTTTTCAGCCTAAAGATAGACAGGCCCTTATCTCTCAAAGAAGGGAATGGGGATTACAAAGGATTTTGCCACGCTTCATTATACTGATGGGAAGCAAAGGAAGACTTCAGCAAATGTTACAGCTGGTGATATTTTTATACGTGAAACAGTTTGCCAGTAATTTCAAGGGCATTTGCAAAAAGCTGAACATTGCTCAGTCTGGAGAAGTCCATTCTTTGGGCTGCCATTTGACCTTGGCCACTTTTTCTTTTTTCAAAGATCTTTTTGCTCTCAGAAGTGTAAACTTCAAGTGTGTCTTTTCCCCAGTAAAAGAGTTTAAGAACTTAAACTACCTTATGAATTTCTTCTAACTCCTGCTAAAACCTCCTAGCTTACACTGAATTGCACACAGCTTTGAGGCCTTCTCTCTTCAGTTTCAGGTTTAGAAGACAGGTCTGAAAAGTATGTTCACAAGTACTTAATGTACCCCCAAATCAGGACACTAGGCAAGCTACTGTGTGTTGATTTTAAACCTTGCAAGCCCCCTGACATTTTTATGTCCTTGACAGAAAGCAGCAATTACACGTTTACTGTTTGTTTTGCAGCTGGAAAAAATCAGAAATATTTTCTCTTTTATTAACCAGACCAGTTTGTGGACACCAGGGAGTCCTTATAAACCAACTTTTTTCAATATTTTACTTTCTTCCAGGTGGCTGAGGAAAATAATGCATCTGTTCCAAATCTCAGCAGACCCACACATTACAGACATTACCAGAGCCCTAAAACAAACACGTTGTGTAAGGCTGGAAATGTTTCAAGAGTTCCCACAATTATAAATTCATCTGACATTCACTTGAGAAACGTAACAGCTTGGAACAAATTATGTTTCTAAACTTGCTAGCTACACCTACATTTTCCTCAGCGTGTGGAAGGGGTAAGAAGGCAGTGGGGTAGACAGATGGGTTGAGCAGTGTCCTGGACTGAGCCAAAAAGGGGCAGAGGACATTCCCGGCAGCAGCACAACGTCAATGACTGCGAATGAGGTAATGAGTTACCAGTCCCAGGTTTTACTCTTCTCTGGTGGTTTGATTTGTAGTATCCATCGATTTAAATTGACAGTGATGCACGAGGAGTGAGCAACTTCTCAATAGCTCAAAACAGATTCCTTGTGCCAGAATTAACTCCTTTGCATACTTTATTGAAGCTATTTATACGTGGTTTCATCAGGAAAATCCTCCTTGTGACACACTTCACAGTTTCAAGGAGTTTCTGGGAAATCCTTATAAAGCCATGGATATTTTAGCTTGTTTCTACTTGGGACATAGCCAATACCATTTATGTTTTCTGTGACAGGGCATTTTAAAAAGCTTTTTTTTTTTTTTTAAATACTTTTCAACAATATTTTATCCCCATTTAAAAAACAAAAATTGTTCACCATAATTATTCCAGGCTTTTTTATGGTAACCTCATTTTCATATGCTAGTTTTTCTTAATTGTTCATCTTTATAGATGGAAAAGCTAAAGCATTATTATCTCTTCAGAAGTGTTTATACTCTTAACTGCCTTGCTGTTATTTTGAGACATAATAAAGTAAAAACAATTGTGCAAAAATTTGTGTTGCATTAACTTAGTATTATTTAAAATGTCACCCTTTGTCAAAGACCCAGAAAAATACCATTGCTTATCAGTATAATTTTTTAAAAATTGATTTAAGTAGTCTAAATACATTTCTGAGCAAGAGGAAAATTTATCTGTGAGGAGTAGGACCTGAGGGAAATACAAGATGCATGAAGAAACAGAGAAAACAAAGGGGAAAGAAAGACAAACAGAGATTTTACTCTGTAGAAGAGCTGAAGTTGTTGATACAACCAAGATATTTTTAAGACTTCTTTTTAAAGGTGACTGCCTTAAATTATTTTAAGTCTCATAGCTTGAACTGATGCCAGCCTGTCTCTATTTAGACTGTTGCATGTTTTTTTTACTTATGCCTGTTTCTAATTTCTGCTTTATTGTAACCTCTTTTTGTCTTTTTGTATTTATTTTTCCTTTTTTATAGTTTTTGTTAGTTCCCCTCCAAGTTTTGGGCATGAAGTGTGTGGCAGGGAAGAGCAGTGATCTTCAGTCTGCCTTTGTACAACTTCCTTAAGGCTCTCCTTCAGCACATGCAGGAGTGAAAAACAACTCTGCACTTGGATACCTGAACTGGGTGCCCAGCCTAGGATGTTGTCCATATTTGCAGTCCTCACAATGACTGACAGTGAGCTCTGATAATCCAAAGATCTTGTCCTTTCTCTTTTTTTATCATGCTCTACCAACAGCTTGTTGAAAGTGATAAAATCCAGCATTACTGGAGAAAAAGTACAACTTTGTAAACCCAGCATTTTCCTTACTACTTGATTAATGATGCATTCCTGTGATTGAAATGACACTATTCTTTTCCCCAGGACTCTGTAGACCTAGGCACTTTCACTGATTTTTTAAGGTGCACTGACAGACCTTATGCTGTTAGGGGTGTTTGAAACTAGAGATGGGTCTCGATAAAGCAGAAGGGAGATAAGAGGGTGAGTGCATATGTTCTTGCTCTGAAGTTTTGTCCAACCTGACTCTTGCATCCATCTTCCTCCTGCTTCTTCCATGGCCATCACTTTTCTGAGGCTTGTGTTCTCCAATGAGAGAGAAAGGGTGTTGGAAAGTAAATAAATGCAGCAAAAACCATGAGGGATTTGGGTTCCTTGTATCAAGAGAAGACAGACAACAATAATGGTGAAAATTTCTGCCTTATGAGATATAAGAGATGAAAAGTATAATTTCTAGATATGGAAAGTAAATTGGTTCATGCTATTAATATGTCCTAAATGTAAATTTCTTTACCAGATGATTACTACAGTGGAGGCCAGTAATGCCTGATGTATATTGAAACTGCTGTATTAACTGTATTCTGCTTATGGTTCACTGATAAATCATGGTTTGGATGGACCAGACCGAGTGCACGTGTACACTTCAGCTGCGAGGAGCCAATCTATGCATCACATCCAGTGGGCCCCATGTGTCCTAGAACTCTGTCCACATCATTCCACATATGGTGGAATTCCAAATTAACTGTATGGAATTCCAAAACCTAGCACATGTATACATATTTCTGCCTAGGAGGTGCTAGTCAAAACCTGCCTAGAAACAGTGTTACTTTACCTAGGGTAGAAGGAAGGGATTTTGCATCCTCTCTGGTCTCAGAAGCTTTGATAGTTCAGTTAAATCTGTTGCTGAAATTCTGGAAGTGATATGTAGGAAGGAAAAATAATTTTTCTCTATGTAGTACACTAAATGTGTCGATTTTTTTCTTCTGCCTTTTCAAATAATGAGAGAGAGAGATTTCAAAAGACAATGCCTGCTGAGAATGATGAGGCAAAGAATTTCTAAATCTGCATGTAGAGCCAGTGTTTCCTAAATCAGAGACACAACATAAAGGGTCCTTTTCAATGGCAGTCATTTTTCTGGTGTGAAGCCCAAAAGAACTCTACAAGCTTTAGAGTGAGATGCAAGAAAATACTTTTAAGCAATCATTTGATTTTAAAAAGCTGTTTTCCTAGTTTGAGCATTGTCGAACGCTCAGTGATTTAGACAATGATTAAAATCAGTTATGGCTATGAGCTGTTCACTGTTGCAGTTATTAATGTAGTTGTATTCTAGTGACATTTTTATATGTTTTGGTGCATAGATATATGGTTTTGGAAAGCATATTTAACATACATGGTTTTAAATGTTCGGTAGAGGTTTGCTGTTCACATGTAAAATCATGTTATGAACTTCAATTACTGTGCCAGGTGTTCATCTTCCCCAGCTAGTTCCTCCAATTCTCTGCTGCAAATTCATCCTCCAGATCCTCTTCCTTTCCCCTGTGTTCCTTAGGAACATTTCCTTCCTGCTCTCTGAGATCTCTACAGCAAAAGCAACAAGATTACGTATCTTCAGTGTACCAACCTGGTCTCTCATACATTCAACATTATGAAAAATGAATATTTTTCTCTATGAAAATTCACATAATATTATGCTGTGACAAGAAACTCAGCTTAGTGAGTTCTGGTGGGAATGCTGCAGATATCTTATGCTGGTGTTAATAGGTATTTTTGCCCTGGAGTAAGGAAATCCTACTTATGCATGGCAGTGGCTTGGATGCACCTCTAAATATGACTGATGTTGGGTGCTGAGCAAAATGGGCTGTGGGACTTTGTTCAGAGGATATCCAATTAGAAACCCTGAAAGAGGAGAGATTAGTCTATGGAAGTCTTGGCATTAGCAGGGAAATAATAATTCCAGGCTGAAAATTGCCTCTGTACCTCAAGCCTGATCATAAAACCACAGAGCTTTAAGCCAGCTCTTTATTTTTCATCCTCTTTGTGATACTTGGACCTTTGGTTGCATGCTTAAAGTTTTAATGACAGTGTACATTATTTTTAGGAGACTGCAGAGATCATGCCATTTCCTTGCTTTAGTCAGAAAGGGTCTGTTTTTCTCATAGCATTTCTTTTCCACTTGTCCTCAGAGCAACTGATTGTTCCTTTGGTTACCATAGGGACTAGAAAGATATTCAGCAAATTCATACACAGTATTTTTAGCAGCTGTCTTAAGCCTGCACAATTCCAGTAGCACAACACCATGCTATCTTTATTTATGCAAAACTTTATCTCCTGTCTTAAGGAAATGTGCATTATAAACTCTGGACAAGCTCACAAGAATCAACAAGTAGCACTAGTCATATCATTAGCTCTTTTTTTTTTTTTTTCCATTTTTTCATTCTGTATTTTAAAAGAAACTTAAAATAAAAAGGAGGGGGAGGGGAAAGTCAATTCAACCCCTTTTAAAACCTCTGTGTCCAAAAGCAGAGATTGCCCTTAAGCCAGCAGAATTATGATTACTTTTGTCTTACTCTCTTAGATGTAAATGACATACAGATGTAATCAAGACTAGAGAAAGTTAACAAAAAGGCCATTTCATTTCTGTTCTGGGAGTAATAGAACAAGAATCCTTCCATGTTATTATTCATTAGATCAAAGCTGCATTATGCAGGAATGTTGTATTTATGTTCTAAACTTGGATTTCCCTCAGCAAAGGGCTTTAGGCCCAAACTTTGGTGATTAAATTAAATATTGGAAGTCTGATTAAGCACTTCAATGAAAAAAATTAAAAAATGCTTTAACCATGCTTCACATTTATTTCTGCCTTATTTTACTGAAAAAAGTAGGGTTTTTGCAGAAGTACTCTAGTGGAATATTGTCCTGTTTCTTTTTTCAGTGCACCTATTCATTTACATGTCAAGTGACTTCGGATGTTTTGGTGCTAGAGCAGAGATGCAAGGCACTTTAAACTGTCGTCTGCTTGGCCTGTAAAACTTCAGGGATCTACAACCACTCAGCAGTTTAGAGATCCTTACCCTGTCTTAAAAGCAATGCCCTCTTTAAGTGGAAGCTCGTCGTAAACTTGTTCTGTGGCTGAACCTGTAAATCCTGTATCCCTAACACTGGGATATTTTCTTAAATGTTTTCATTACATTTGCTGGGCTTTGGCATTGTAAGAAATGGTATCCTAACTCTTTTTGTAAATAAAGGGAAATTGAAAAAGCTCTGGAAAGTTCCAGTTCAAATTGCCCCTTTCTCTTGCATAAATAACTATGTTTCAAACATAGTTTGAAAGCTGACTTCCCCTGGGCTTTCTTTGCAAAGCTGACCCTATTTTATTTCTGCTGTGAAGGCCTTTAAAGGGTTATCAGATGATCTGGCCAAGAGAGAAGAAATAAGGCTTCATTTCTGGGCATGGGTCAGAAAACTACAGTAGACTTGTCAGAAATCTCCAATTTACAGAAAATTTCCCCTAAGAAAGGAACATTTTCTTAGGGCCACTTACAAAACAAATATAGCTGTCTAAAATACACTGAACATCCAGCTTTCCCCATGCTGTCTCCAGATTAAGGAATTTTAGCTCTGCCCTGCAGAGTTATGCTATACCCCAGCTACCACAGCCTTTCCTGCTTCTCTTCTCCATTTTAATCTTACAGTACCATTTGCTCCTGGATTGGAATATGCAGCAAGTGTTTGTGTGTGAAACATGTAGCAGGAACCAAGTTGTGTGCTTCATCTGATAAAGCCTCACATCCCTGACTCCCTGAGCTGTTCATGCTATGAGGTTACGTGAGAATTCATGCATACTTGGATGCAATGGGCTTCTAAAAATAACAAGCTCCAATGTACATGCACACTGACAGCAGAAATGCCAAACATTCCTCACCCATCCAGGCTTTACTACTGAATGTGTGTGCATATGAATAAGAAACCAGTTTGAGGAATGAAACCACCTCCCATTAAGGCAGAACTCTAAGAACTGATTTAGCAGTTTCTTTGCTAATTGTCCATAGATTCTCTGTTTCAAATAATTGGCAGCTGTGGCCCAAAGTACTGTAGGTCTCCTCCTGCCCTTGGTTATTCTGTCAATTTGACTAACTGTGAAAAAAATCAAAGGGAGGGCTGCAGTCAAAGGAAATTTGTTATTGAAACAAAAGTGGATCTGCTTCCCTGCCAGACTTTCCATCGACAAAAGGGTATTTGTTTTCCCCTTGGTACCCACTGTGGCATGGCTTTCATTAGAAAGTTAGTGGGCCAAGGTTACAGCTGTACAGGATTGCCAGCCAGCTTTTGCAGCCAAATGGTCTAAAGCAATCCATGGGAGCACAGCTCTCTCAGTACAATGAGGTGAGGAGCACATGATGAATAGCTAAGCCTGTGTCTGTGGGGGAAGTGGGGAAGGAGAACAGATCACCAAGGATATTGCAGAATGCAAGTAATACAAATTATTCAGAGCATTTGCTGTCAGTGAAATGAGCTATGTATCTGATAGTGCCTGAAAGAACAGATGGATTGAAACTAATATGTCACATCCAGCTCATCTAATCTCTGGCCAAGAAGGGCGGGGAAACATTTGAATTCCCAGCTTCAACATCATTTCTTTGCTTATGGTTTCCAGTAAAATCTCAAAGCTGGAAGAGCCTGTTTCCCATTTGAGATGGAGCCAAGATTTTCAAAAAACAACAATTCTCAGGAGATTTCATGAGATTTTTTTTCCGACACCACATAACAATTAGAAAAGGTTTTGGCACAGTTGGTTCTGCCATCAACCCAAAATATAATTTTGGTAAACTCCAAGCATAAGCTAAGATCAAAAATCTTTCTTTCAGCCCATATTTACTAGAAAATATATCACATGTTTTGCTGTTGGTAGAAATGTCTATATTCGAATTTAATAGCAGTGAACAAATTGTATTTATTGAACTTTATCCATCTTCTTTTGGACTTTAAAATGCTGTGTAGCATCAATTGTTTTTAAGAACAGCTACCCTTAAAATCAGTCTGATGTGTGTTTAATCAAGAATACGTAATTTTTTTGTTCCCTTGAAACTTTCCAGAGCTGAGATAACTGATAGACCTTGCTAATCCTGCTGGCCTTCCACACCCCTTCCTGTGGGGTCAGGTCACCATTTAAGCTTGACCACAGCCTCCCTGTCCCTGTCCAAACTGTTTTGTGTCTGTTTGCAGCTATTTCCATCTTCTTGTGCCCCTGATTCGATCCTTGGCATCTGTTGTGGACCTGAATGTGAGGCTGTTGACAGACCCTGCTACCAACCCATGGTTCTGCCCAATTTGCTCATTCCCGTAGGACTGCACTCACATGGTGAGGGATCCACTTGCCCTGGATCACCTTCACCATCACTGCCCTTGGGCAGCAGCTGGCCCTTGCTACTCCCTGGCATCAGATTTTTATCAATGAATTTCTTTTTCCTTCTTTTTCTTTTTTTTTTTCTTTCAAATAGAAGTACATTTTTTATGTACAACTCCACAGCACTACTTAACTCTCAGCTGATAGTTACACTTGGATTCTGCCTTTAAGAAACATGGTCAAATTTTGTCATGAAATGATTTGTGTAGCTTGCCTCTGTTTCTGACTCAGCTCTTTATGTGGTGTAAACACTCTTTGTACAAATACAAGCTGATGCATACTATGGAAAAAAAAAAAAAGAGTTCCAATACTGGACAGTCCTCAGTGTTTGGCAGTAGCTTCATATTTTCTGAGAGCCTTCTGTTGCCAAAAGCCTAGCTCATGAGGGTGACCTAAGCAGTAGTGATGGATGAGCTGGCTGCATGGACCCTGCTCCTGATACACTTTTATGGGAGAAATAAATCATAGTGGCCAAACATCTTTAGTACCAATCAGTATCAGAAATGGCCTTGAGTCTTTATGTCCCCCTTGTGCTTTTTGTCACTTTTAAAGTCAGAAAAGATTAAGTCATGGTAAGTTTTCTTTCCTTAGCCCTATCTGGATTACCCAGTCCTAATTCCTTCAACATTTATGGGCCATGTTTCCGAGACCTTCAGTTATTTCTGTTGTTTGTCTGGACTGACCCACATTCTTCTGGATCTGCACTGCCCAAAAATGGACATGGTGCTGTCCCTAAGGTCATACTTCTGACAAGTTCATGTGTTTTGCAAACAAAACTATTGCTTATCTACCCCAATATGGTGTGTTCTGTGTTTTTTTTCCTAACAGTGTAACACTGAATAGCTTTCAACTCATGGCTCACCTTACTTTAGAGACCCTTTTCTATAGTACCAGAGACTGTAATTATTCAGCCTGTCATTATACAGTTGATTCCTTTTATGTACTTGACATTCACTCCTGATGAATTGCATTGTATTCTTCCCTGGACAATATCTCTAATATTGCTCAGAGATTCTGTTGAAAGCCAATTTTAGAACCAATTTGTTAGCAGAAAGTGCCTAAAGCCACTGTCACTGATGCCAGTTTATCACAGGTAATGTTTGCAGTGCCAATTCGGTCAGTCCTCTTTAGAGCAGCCCTGACACTGATGGTACGAAAGACACCTCCACTTGGATGCTTGGGGTTAAGCATCTACAGTCGTTTTAGGCACTTAAACTTCCACTGCAGGCAATGGAAATATAGTTCAGTCAGATTTACAAATATTTGAGGATGTTTACTTAATTAGCCATCAGTACAGTGACTCAGATACAGTGAGTGTCATTTGAGGTGCCGCAGCCTGGCAGCAGAATCACAGAAGTCATACAGGAACTTGGGGACATCTAGGCCCTACTGGGTGGCAACAGGGTGTCAAAAAGGAGATCCTTTCAAAAGGAACTTTCAAATGGTACTGGACCCCTCTGATAGATGGAATCAACCCCTACACAATTAATATACAAGTGATCTCCAGAGGCCACTTCCAACTCTAAGTGTTCTGTGATTTTGTGAGGGTCAGTGAAAGGAGGCAACAGCCACAAGTGGTAGCAAGAGCAATTCCAGCTGGATATGGGGATAAAAATTTCATTGTGACTTTGGTTAAACACTGGAGAAGAAAGACTATGGGATCTTCATCCTTGAAACAATAGAAACTCAACTTGAAAAGGCCCTGAACAGCCTGACCTGGCTTGGTAGCTCACCCTGAGATGGGGGTTGGACTAGACAGCCTCCAGAGATACCTACCAACCAAACATTTTTTATTCTGAACAGCATGCAGTGTTACTGTAATTTCTTTACTATTGTGTCCACATCACATTTCATTAGGCAATAAAGAGAAAGAAGGAAAAAGAGAAGGGTAGGAAGTAATTGAAGTTATTTGGTTTCTTTAATTGAGAAAAAAAAAAGTCCATGGCAACAACTGCCATTTAATTAATTCAGGACCCTTAACTGAAACGAATAAGATTTTTTTATCAAGCCTCTTTATCAAGTTTATGGTATATTTATTCCTTACATGACACTTCATTACTGTCAGCCTTGACCTGAGAAACTTGACAGATGGAGAAAGAACAGCAGTTCACTGTCAGAACTGGAAACAGAATGTGCTCTTCCAGTGTTCAAAGTTTTAGACAATATTGCCTGTTTCCTGTTGGGAAAGCTCTTTTTTAAACTGGTGTTTTAATGGATAGTTGAAACTAAGTGAATACAGTGCAAGTTCACACTTGGACAAAATATGGCCAGCTTGCAAGGTCATGTTAGAGAGCACTTCTCCAGCAAGGATCTCTGCTGATGTAACTTCTAATTTATTTGTTTTAAATGACATTAATGTAATCTGAGTACCCGTGTTCCAGTGAATTCCTGAACAGAGTAAAGGGAAATCATACATGGACTCTGTTTTTTCTGCCAAGATCCCAGCATAAAAGAGAAATGGGAAGAAATAGCCACCATAGGAAAAAGCTCTCCTGTTCCAGCTGTTCTATTATGACAGCTTGAGCTCCTGAACGTTTTGTCTCCCGTTGAGCTACTCCTTTTCCTATCTTGTTTTCTCCAGCCTGACAGCTAATTTACTGGCTCCCTATTCAATTCTGCCTTCCTTCAGACTTTTTTCACTGCCTGTTTTGTAACATTGCTATCCTTTCTGCATTCATTTTTGGGTCATGGTTGTGTGGACTCCTGGCAGGTCATTGTGATTAATCATGTGCATGAGTCCAATCTGCTTTGCCTCTCTGAGGAAAACATACAGCGGGATTCCAGCTTTCCTGGAAAGTTTTACTGTTTGAGCTTCGGTGTATTCTCCATAAGTTTTGACCGGACAGGATATCTTACTATTTGTCTCTGTTTTTTCATTTGGCAGTCAGACAAAGAAACCCAAAATTCAGGCACTATTGCTTTACTTGCAAAGTTTTCACAATTTATCTGGATTTATTTTTTCCCCTCTTGGCCGGATGGATTTCTTGTAACTGAGTTTATGACTTGGATGCATAAATCAATTTGTTTCCCACTTTTTTTCTATATGCATTCATTTGTACAGTCATACCGGATGAAAGATGATAATAAGCAATGGGCATGACACCAGCAAATTCACTATATTAGGACTGTAAGTAATTGTAGGAAAAGTTTGTGAAGAATGCTACTAATGGTGAAAGCAATAAAAGACATTAATTATTGTCAGAGAACTGTATGTGTATTTCTGTCCAGCAGTGGTTGGAAGCAGATGTTCCATCTTGGTGTAACAGGCTGCTGTGGCAGATACTACCTATGGGGAACTTCCTTCTCCCTCAGCTGTTGGAAGCTGGTTCATACCTAAAACCTGAGGACTTAACATATCAAAGAAAAATTCTGTGAATATTTTCTATCCTCTGGGTAATTTTACTATTTGTACAAAGGTCCAATACATTGGAAAACAAGTCAGGTTTTTGGCTTCAGTAATGTCATGTTTGAATCCTGTAAAATGTGTTCACTCTTCACAACCCCTAAAACGTATGGGAATATCACTTAATGAAATTCCTGGAGAAATGAAACAGAACAAAACACAGTTTTTAGAGCAGATAGAAATTCTGCTAAAATTGTGAGCTGGAATGGAAGGAAGATCTGGATTTTTTAGTTTAGCAGACAGTAAATGAATAGCATTGGAGCAAATATAATATTGTTAAACAGAAGTAGAAACATTGGTCTCCAAAGGATATAACTTATTTTAATCCCCATATCCAACTCCTCCTTACATCAATAATAGCTGCAAATGACAATCCATGGTAATAGAATTCTGTAGGTGTGTTAAGATGACTGCTTCTTGGAAAACAGGAAAAAAATATGCACTGTGGATAATGTAAATCTTACCTGTTCTAACAACACTGGTCATAGAACAAGTTAATGAGAGCAGATAGCACTAATCACACATAGAAAAATCTAGACATTTGTGGAGGAAAACAGGAAAGAAAAACAGCTGATCAAATACAGTACTTTGCTGAAGACTGTTTCAGGTATGGAACTGTGCTAATTTTGGATGAGATCTATTTCACCTAAAACATCTATAGCAATAAATTAAATAGTGCTATAAAAGATCCAATTTACAGTTTGGATGAATCCATCCTGCTTTAGTGGGATAAAATCATTTATTATTAACGACACAAAGTCTTTCACACCTATTGCCTCAGTGCCAGAAGTGGTTCCTGGGCATTTTCAACTTAGTACTACAGCTGTAGTCCTAAGGCCCCTTCCTTCTCAAGTAAGAATTTGAATGCCTAAAATGCATCTGTGTTTCAGACAGGAATCTTAACAGTCTTAACTTCAACATAACCCGAAATTATGGGCATCAATATTAACTGGGCACATTCTAATAAAGCTTGAGAATTCCCAAGACCCTTTAACAGATAATTTTCATTCCATTCATTGCAGAGGAGCTGTTCTTACTTCTGTGCTCAGCATTTTGCATTCAAAAGAGAATGAAGACAAGGACCTTCCATCCAGCTACTCCATATTTGTGTGCTAAAGATTTCTCTTTTGAGCGAAATTCAGCCAAGAATTAAAATTTCTTCTTTGCTGCTGGAATTCTCTAATCATTATTCTATTAGGCCAAGGAGAAATAAGCCCACTGTAAACATGGTCATATCAAGAAAAAGCCAGGGATAGGATGCATCCTTGTTCTGTGTACTTTTAAAGACAAATGTAGACTTCTAAATTAGTCAAAGCCTAAAGCTGGAGGTGGATTTTATTTATGATACTGAAAAAGAAGGTGCTCCTGCTAGGCAGATGGCTGTCCCTTTTCTGGTTTATGGTGGTGTCTCCATCCTCTAAATAGGCAAATCAGACATTGGTTTTGGACAGTCATAGTTCAGGTTCACAAAGATTATACTTTAAATGTTATTCAGTAAGCTGCCTTGAGTTCATTAAATGCTTAGTTTATACCTATGAAATGGGAGACTTCATCTGGAAAAAGTGCTGCCTAGACCATTCAAAACTTGAAGGACAATATACAAAATTATGGGTTTCAAGTTTTTTTCATGCTGTTCATGATGTCCTTTAGATAACTGCTAGATTTGTTTGCAGTGCTGAGAACTTACAAAACTAGGTGGAAAAAAAATGCAGCAGACATTAAAAAGACTGAGAAAGATTCAAAACCTACTCTGAAATAAACCTATTTATTTTTACAAGGGGCATGTTATACCTAATAAAACCGTCTACAGGAAACTTATGTTATCAGGATCACAATATGAAAATTGGACAGAAAACTGGAGTTTATAGCACAAGGGTAATTAAGCCCAAATGAAGCTTCAAAATAGTCATTTAAAGTGACTTTGCTCTGGGAACAGATAAAACTCATGGCCAAAAATGTGAAAGGACATTCATTGGCTCAGAATCTGAGACATTAATTTTGAATCTGTTTTTATTTGATCTGTCACAAAAGGCTACATATTTACAAGGCAACTATGCACCTGGGACTATTCTGTGGCACTGAGGCCAAGGGGCAGAGAAGAGAATCCATTATCATCTTGGACACCAAAGCAGGTTGCACATCCTTTGAGATCAGTTCCTAGACAGCATTAACATTCAGGCCATACCTGGAAATTGTTTGATAGAGCACTTGCTGGCCCAGGAAAAATGATGCCAGGGAATGTTCTAAGAGTTTAACATATTCAAGTTCCAGTGCCCAGGAATGTTCCCTGGCAGTGCTTGATTTATTAACATAGAAATAGCAAAAACCTTTTGTTTTAGACACTTAAAATGACACTTGAGACACTACTAACAAAAGATAATCTCTGTAGAAAATTAAAGTACTCACTGGAGAAAAAAACACAAAGGATTTGTGAAGGTGATGGACAAGAGGATATGAAAGGCACAATTAAAAATATATTTTTTTGTTGGATAAATCACTGAAAAAATCAATACTGATTAATCTTACTTGATTTTAAAATCCCAAGACAAACAATGGCACGGTTTTTAAAACTATCATTCTGATGGCATTATGTCTGTCCATTCTGAAGCATTACTGTGATTTCTTCCACATTCAATTAAAATTGACCATCTTTTCTAGCATCTTCTCTATCATTTTATAGATTTACCATTTCTATAGAATAATAGACCTATGCAACTTTTATTAAAGTCTTCTTTCTCATTGTCCCTATTCTTTTTGTATTTTAATGTTTAATATACTTTTCTCTCCAAACTTCCAACTTCTAATTTATATATTTTTAGTATTATTGTTATTTTATTAATTAGTTATTATTATTTTAGTATTTTCTCGATTTTCATGATATCATTCTAGTTTTAGAGCTGCCTTCTTATTTTGTTTACTGGGCTTTGGGGGTCGATTGTGTGTTTGTTTGATAAGCTTATTTATTACCATTTGGACATGAAGCAAAATACCCATAATTGATTTCTTTTTGACATATGATTTTTCTGCTTATTCCTTCTGCTAGCTGATTTGGCTCATAATTCTTTTCACTTCTGGGAAATTTCTCCTTTCAAAGCACTAATTATGTATATTACTGCTTTGGATTTTATTGTGCTTAATGTAGCAAGACTGATCAAACTGAGTTTTTGTACTTATACTTTCATTAATTTTTGCTTACACAACAAATTCAACTTTATCTCTCACAGTGGGATTTCAATTTCTTGCATATACATTCATATAGAATAAGAGAACTACTGTGTAATGCACACTGAAATTTCAAGGATGTTTAAGTACTGTCAGTATCATATTCTTGTATTTTATTCATATTGCTTTCACTGTAAAAGAGATTTCCTTAATCATTGGGCTGATGTTTACATGGCTGTTCATTCTGTTCTATAGAATGAATCAAAGATTTTCAAAACCACAAGCAATATTTCCATCTTGTAGTCTATCTTCTACAGCATTGATTCTTAAAACTTTAAGATTATAAAAAACAATTTCCCAGACAATGATTTTCATTTTGGTTATATAATACTGAGCTTAAGATTCTAATAATTGATTAGATTAATTTCATTGAATGAATTATTTAATTTCATATCAAAGATATTTATTCCAACTCCAGGTAGGGAAGAAAACAGGATCTTGAACACAGCTGATATTCTTCTTACAATAGGAATAAATTTGAAAAGAGAATTTTTATTTTGAGGTTTTATATTTCAAGAAGATGAGTAAGTCTGTAGAATTATTTGGACTTCCTCATTATATGGTGTAGAGTTCAGCTATGCTTCTATATTTTTTCTTTTGCCTTTTTAATTTTCCTGCTTCCCAATCTTTTATTTATAAGCACTGTTGTTAAGTGCTATTGATGTGAAAATATCCACATATATTTTTTTCTGTTCTGTCATTTATATTCTAAAAGATGTGTGAAAACAGAGATGAAGGGAGTTATTTTTTTTCACCTATAAGTTATAGCTGACAACACAGAGGAATCTAAATGAAAGCTCATGCACAATCTGATGTTTACAATTTTTCTGGCAGCACATTGCACTAAGTAATAAGAAGATGAGTGTTACCACATGCATTGTCCATCACCATAGTAATTACTACCTAAGTTCAGTTAAAATGGATGTTCTCTAATCTAGGGTAGTGATCACAGGCTATATGACATTTGAAACTACTTCTACGGAATAAATGAAAACCTTATCTGGAGAATTTTTCTGCCAAATGAAGGCAAGTAGAATAAATTTTCAGCAAGCTCCATCAGTCAAACTGAAAGAGAAAAATTTACATGTCATTCCTCAGGTGAGGAAACAAGGGTTGTGTAGAAAAAAAGAAAAAATAGGTACTATTGTTTCTGTAATCTCAGTGGAGCAATCCTCAAGAATCTTTCTACTTTAATTGCATTTTATCTTGATTAAAAATGGCACTACCACAGTTTTGGTTTCCTTTTTTTGTTCTTTTCCTAGAGGACCAGCAGGACTGCTGCTTGTGCAGTGTAAATATCAGATCCTACTCTCTAAATACCAAGATGTTGAAAGAACTTAAAAATCCCAGGTGTTTCTGATGGAATATAGCTTGCAGGAAGAGAATATCATAAGCAATCCAATTTGGAAGTGTTCCATACAGAGAAACAGGAGTAGCGTGTGCCAGAAAGCACAGTTGGAAGAATTTTATTTAGATAGTTAGAAAAATCAGAGAAACCACCCAAATGAAACTATAAAGGAATTCTGATCTATATTCATAGCCAAACCAGGAGAAATTAAGTTAATGGATTTGTTCTTTTAGTATATAAAGCTGGCCGTGCCCTGGAAAGCCTCAGACTGCGGTCTATAATTCTCTCCCTAATGGCTGCTGAATTGCTAGCTCCCATTCACATATCAATTCTTTGCAAATGTTTTTTGGTGCAAAGACTCAAGATGTTCAGTGTTGAAAAAGGCTCAGGCTTCAAAGCACAGTTTTTCTTTCTCTCTCTCACATATTCCAACAATTTTTTTTTTTTTAACTAAACAATGGGAAATACCTTTCTCACTGTGAGATTTACTGCTCCTTACAAGTATCTGACAGTTAACCTTGGCAGTCATTTTATTGCAAGAGGATGCAAGAAAACTTTCTGAAACTTCTGGGGCTCTGTTCATCTGGCAGCTAAAGGATTCCAGCAAAGCCTTGCTCAGCCTCAGTCTGAGAGTATGGAAGATTTAATTGTCCATTTGAACACCTTAAACCAAGAGGAGCGGGAAGGCTGAGGAGCATTTCTCAGTATATCTGCCTGAGAGGATATACATTGGAGAGTTTATCTGTTCCTGTAACCATTTCACAATATTTTAATTCTCAAGAATATATTGTACTCATTTGCATTCATTGAGTAATTATACTGTATGGCTATTAATGCATATCAGCACTTTTGCCTATTTATTATGTTTCTCAAAATTCTAAATCACATAATGTAACAGTGTGATTTCCTGTTGATTCCTGGTATAATTTTGAATAATTTGCAAAAACTTTACAAACTGATGCACACTGATGTTATTGAGAGTATTTCCATTCCATAATAGGGTGTAAATCAGACACATTTTGGTAAATACAACATTTTCAAGAAATATTTTTGAAAATTTTTAAGAACATGCAAACCAATCTCAAAGCTGGGAAAATTATAATATGTGGCAATAAGCTTCGTAATATCATAAATATGCTAAAGGAGTCACCCAATGATAATCCCTCATAAATCAATGTGAAATTAATTTTAAAGTTCTTTCTTATCAGTAATTTTCGTGTCCTAACTTTTTTCCTTTTCATTTAGTAATTCACTTCTTTTTCCATCATTTGCTCAAGAACTTTATACAGACAAGCTTATTATGGTGCTATCATGAAGTTGTCCATCCAGGAGTGCTCTTATATTCACAAACATCTGTGACCATGGAAACAGTTCTCCAGCAATAGTCCATCCCAAGTGCAGTAGAGGTGTCTACACCTTGCATAGGTAAAATACTGTTCTGTGAAGAGCAGCAGCTGTGTCAGCTCTGTGCTGACAGTAAGGAGGAATGACACTTGGAGAATCCCCAGGTAAAGCTCCATAATAGTTTTAAAGTTTCCCTAGTTCTTAATTTGATTTTGTCTAATGTGAACCTTAGGATAACCTTCATTGAATGTCATCTGGTTTTGCTTGTGCAAACAGCTGCATTCAGGAATGTTACACTTGTGTGAAGTGGTGGCTTTCCCATCTTTGTGATGTATCAGATCCAACGACAGGAGAACAAGCTGAAAAATCCACTTCTGCATTCTTGGACATGAGGATTGGAGAACTGAAGGATATCATAACCAGGCTCTTGCATCAATATTTGCAGTGAGGTAAAGTTTGTACCAGCTGGAGATCCAAACCATATATTTTAAATATTGAATTAGTGCAACTTTTTGTGACTTTAAGTTTTAAAATGCATTCTCTATATGCAGGTCTAGCAAAGATAACATTAAGGAACTATGAAGGATAAAGGGCTATATTACCTGTAAGAATTGCTTCCCAGGACAGACTCTTAATCTTGGCAGAGAATCACTAGTTTGGTTCAGGAAAAAAGCAGAAATCCGTCTGACAGTGGGCCAATACTAACTGGACAATTTTGACTATTCCTACCCTTGAGATTTTTGCACAGTTCCATGTCTTTTACATTAGCTGTAAATCAATTTGTGAATACATTAAATAGTTAGAATAAACCTTTGTAGTCTGAAAACAATAGTTTTATTTCTTTTCCCTCATACTGAAGAAACAGCATTTAAGAACAGTTGTCATAAAATCATAAAAAACTGTGAAACAAAGATATCTGCATATTTTCAGATTCTTTACCATATACTATTTTTCTTACCTGTTTGATTTCAGAAATTTTTAGTTGAAACACTGCAACTGAGACTTAAAATTTAAAAATTCTAGAGAAAAAAGGGACACACTGTTTACATTACCAAAATCACACACGTTATTTGCAAGATGTTCCTTCTTAAATGGGAAGGTAACAAATGTGTTTGAAATAGAAGAAAATAGAAGAGAACTTGTGCAAAGCATGTATTGTATTATACAATATTTTTATAATGGATTAAAAGCTAAAATATTTTGGGATAAGCTTTAAATGAGTAAAATCCAAATCAGAAGGGATCTCACTGAAATAATACGTAGATGTAATTAGTAGCATATCTTGAATTTATGGTTATGCTAGTCTGAAAAGTCTTTTTATGTCTAATTTCTAAAACAGAATTTACACCTAATGAAATGGGCTTGCATTTCTTCTAGTCTACAAAGTAATAATTTCATAGACTTTTTTTTTCTCAATAAAAGATTTCCATGGAGAATACTTTTCAAATCTATTCTGAATATTCATTGCCAGAATGGCTTAGTTCCAAAAGTTTTGCAAAGGTATGTTTTTAAGTGTTGCCAGAATTAATTCTGAAGTCTTCTGTTAGTAATATAGATTCAGCGCAGAGAAAAACATCAAAAGTTTTAGCACATTTCTTCTTGTATACCTTACTTTATTAGAGGATGATATATTATTAGATCCTCAGTCAGCATAAATCAATCTAGTACAACCACGAAGATTTTTGCCAGCTCTGATATAGTGTCTAGTCAATCCTTGGCCTGTGTGCTAAAACAACAGATAAGTTTGCCAAGTTGGACATACTAGCTTAATTTGAATGCTTCTGCTTTGATATGAGAAAAGTTGGCCTATAGCATCAATCAAAACTGTATTTTTTGATGTGGCATGTAAAGAATCTGCCCTACCCTTAAATTCATTTCCTTGCCCCTTCTCTTATACTTGGTGAGGGTTTTTTTCACCAAGTTTGTACAGATTCAGATAGCAGCCTGTCATTGTTTGTTCTGGATCTTGATCCAGCTTCTGCAGAAGTCAAGGGCAAACTCCCACTGACCACTGAGACAGATCAGTCATCAAAGGGGAAAAAATCCCTGGAGTACTTGTTCTTCACAGGGATAGGCAGAAGGAGATGATCACACAGCAACAGTAGTCATTATGTAGAAGGGAATATCTTCTGAGGATGAAGCATTCAGGATGTTTATTAGAGCTTTTGTCATGTTATGTTCTGGAATTAGAATGCTTTTCTATTGCAGAAAAATAGCTGGCTTTTTGCCAGATAGGATTTTGCTTCCCATTTCCATTACTTTTCATATTTCCATGGAAATACTTGTTACTCCAGCCTGTGCATGAATATTTGTCTGTTTGTCTTGTACATGTTAAAAATTTGTTTGTATTTAATAAAAGGTAAGAAATCCAAGTAACAGAAATTAAACAGAAAGTATTATGAAATTTGGATATGATCTTTCAAAGCTTTTTCCCACTGACTTTGAAGGGATCCCTCAGAAAAATCAAGTATACTGAAATATATACCATTGTTGGCCTCATCAGTTGAAAGGAAATTTTGGTAAGCCCCAGAATTTAGATCTCACAAAATAGGTGCCAAAAAAATCCATGTGTCTTAAAACATAATTTTTTAAAATTTATTTTTAGAAGAAGTTACCTGTTGGGTAGAAACTTGGTAAAGAAACTAAGGGGATTCCCAGAAGAGTTCCCCAGACACCTTTTCAAAGACTGAAGGCTGAGAGAGGAAAAGTTTAAGAGGAAAAGAAGAGATGTTTCCACACTTCCTATTTAAGCAGGAGATCCTTACTTTCCTTTTTCAACTTGTCTTTCATGATCTCATATTTACACTCCACTTTCCTCATCTTTTATTTCTTCTCTGAGACTGCTGTGGAGAGCATCCCAGTTCCTGACAATGTGCTGGCACAAGATAATATTTGTATTAGCAGTGTTGCTAAAGGATTTGGAAAGATTTGTCCTGTAATACCAGTGCTGGATACTCAGGCACCCAGACAGAGTAAACTGATGGTCAGTCCCACCAGTGTAAAGATTTAATGCATTGTAACTGGTGAGTGAGTGCTGGCTGACTCTGCTAAGGTCTGAAGCTGTGCCACATAAGATGCTCTACTTTTATTCTAGGATACATAAAACACTAAAATATGTATAACACACTATGAAACAGAAAGATAGCAGACATCTTATGGTTAAGAACATACTCAAGATGGGGGTTTTTGCTTATTTATTATCCTAGCAACAATATTTGGTTTTCTGTTTTCCTCTTTCTTAGTTGTAAGGGTTATTCAGCCTAGAGGAATGCATGTTTATTGTCCACATATTCTACCCATGCATTTCTAGTCAGTGTTGGGACCTCACATATTTATCACACAATGATTATTCCCTATTCTTTGTGGACAGATGCTTGTTTCTAGAGTAGAATTTTGCCATTTTATATAGGTGTTTTTTTTTCTCCTTTTGCTCTGGGTATCAAATAAAGGTAATTCTTGCATCTTGTGCTGTGGAACTACTCCCTGTTAGAGAGATCTTTATTAAAAGATGTTTTTTCCTCATTGTTTTTTCCTCATTCTCTTGCAATCCTTCTCACAATAGTTGATATTACTCCATTTACTTCAACAGATTATGCTGGCTAAAAGGTATTGCAGTAAGATCTTTCTTGAAACTACATCTAGTCTTTTCACAGCCAGTCAGAAACTGGTAACAGATACACCACAAATCCTCACTTGGACTTTGCTGGTTTAGGATTACATACTAGATAATAGTATTATTGAGTCTTTTTTTTGTTTGTTTTGTTTTGTTTTAATTTGCACATTTTTCCTTACAGAAATTTTGTTTCAATCAAAAGAGTTTCATATTTTTCAGCGTTTATCCTAGAAACATATACAACATAGCATCCTGAATGAAAAAGTTGATTTCTGTCTGAGACATAAAAGATTTGCTTATAATCACTGCAATCATTCTGGACCATAAACCTAAAAAGGTAGCAAATCCATTGTTGCTATTAGGAATAACAAAGACAAAATAGGATGTGAAGATTTGTTATTTAGATGCTTTTTTTCTGAAACCAGTAGTTCTCGTGAACGTGGGAGACCTGCTGGGGCTTGATTCACGTGTGTTTTGTCAGAAACAGTCTCATGGTTTGAGGGATAATCTCATTTCACACGGTTCGGGAGGAGGCCAATTTTTAAGTGCAGTCAGTAAAATGACATTAGCTACAGTGAATACACATATACAAACAAACACAAAGTCCTGTGTGAACTGATCCTCGGCTTCCTGTGGGAATGACATCTTCAATGGATTATATTTGAGCTCACTGAGAATCAGCTGGGATGACAGCTGAGCTGGAAGCTTTGCCAGAAAACTGGCTGCTGTCTGGTTCTGTATATGTTTGTGATACCTATACTTAGCCTGTGCTGTCTGGGGTAGAGACAGTAAAATTGGTATGATGGACAGTTGTAAAAGGAGCCTGATGTGTGATTGTTCTGAGCAACTGTAACATTATTTGAATATAATAGAATCATCAAGGTTGGAAAAGACCTCCAAGATCATCAAGTCCAACCTCTGTTTAAGCACTACCATGCCAAGTAAACTATAGAAGTGAGTGCCACATGCAGTCATTCCTTGAACTCTTCCAGGAATGGTGACTCCACAGCTTCCCTGGGCAGCCCTTTCCAATGCTTACCCACCCTTTCAGTGAAGAAACTCTTCCTGATGTCCAGCCTGAACCTCCCCTTGACACAGCATCTGTCCAAGCCATGGGCTGCCAGCTTCTCCAGGAGAATACTGTAAGAGACAGACACAAAAGCTTTACTGAAGTCCAGGCAGACAACATCCACAGCCTTTCCCTCAACCAATAGATGGGTCATCCTGTCCTAAAAGGAGATCAGATGGATCATGCCTTTCCTAAATCCACGCTGGATGGACCTGATCCTTGGTTGTCATTGTGATTGCACTTAAGATAAACTGTTCCATAACCATATGTCAAGATGCTTCCTGAAATATGTTCTCTATTTATGAGCTGTTTTATGGCTCAAGGATTTCTTCATTTCAGTTGGTAATATTATTTTCACACCTTATGCTTGATTTATTTCTTTATAGCAAGATAATTTCTGAAAAGTGAAAATTCATTGAGTGCAGAAATTAGAGGCAGAGAACGGAATTAGCAAGTTATGTATATGGGCAACATCATGCAAAGCCGTGAACAGAGATCTGTCTCTACCTTTATGGCCTTTCTGTCTGTGAAGGTGTACTTAGAACTGCACTACCTTTCTTCATCATAAATGTAGGGGCAGTATATGAACAGATTAAAATACTAACATCCTTTGACAGAAAATATGAGAGGGATGTGAAACCTTAGTTTCTTCAAAACTACTGCCACAAAGTAATGCTATTAGAGTCTTGTAGAAGTGACTTATTGATGTGAAAATTATAGCAGTGATATAACATATATTTCAAGAAGCAAAAAAATTCTGATAAGAATAAGAAGGTTTTTATGCTTATCCTCTTCATGGCCCTTGGCTGAACTTGCTCCAATATGTCAATGTCTCTCTGGTTCTGAGTGGCTCAGAGCTGTACCCGACAGATGGGTCCAGATGGGTCCCACACTGGTGCTGAAAAGAGGAGAAGGATCAACCTTCCTAACCCTGCTGTCAACACTGCCTAGTACAGGAGGCTCTTTGCCTTGGCTGTGATGTCCCTTTGCCAGCTCATGGTCAGCTTCATATCACCAGGACCCCCAGGACCTTTTCTGCTTTCCATCTTGTTGTCCCCATCCTGTGCTGTTCCAGCGAGAGAGCACAGGAAGCAGCCTTGGTGTCAGTCCCCCTCAGAGGAACTGGTTTCACATACAGCTTAAGGCATAATGGCCTTTCAACTCAGTCAGCCTCACTGCATTTGGAAAACTGACTGTTGTGAATACCCTTCCCTTCAGCCTGTAGACTATTTTTAACTATTCTGTCATACCTTATAAAATGAACAGGGATTTATTAGTAGCAGCCTCTGTCTGAATAGGAGTTGATCTGTAAAGGAATCTGAAGAGCAGAGGTGTGAGAGAAGAGCTAAAGTGGAGTAGCTTCATAGGAGCTGTGATGTACATGATTACTCCTTTTCACTGAAGTGACATCGTTTGTAAATTATCATTATTGCTTTTGACTTGCCAAAGCAACACTTAATATACATTTAAAAATAAATAGCTCAAATGCTTTTTTTTAAACCTAATATCTAGGAACTATATTCTTTCAATTTGTTTCTAGCTGAGGTGGGACAAATCTTTGCAGATTTAGAGTATTTTCTATCCTTGTTTGAATGTGCTAGTCCATCAATGCTAAACAACTCCTTCAGGCCTGAAGAGGAAGGAGTACTTTTCTTGACATTGTGCAACTGCCATAATTCCATAGTTTCTCTTCAAGCCTAAGGTTGCTTGACTGCAGCATTTGATTTGTAGATATAGTGAAGAATATATTCACTGTATCCTGCCTTTATAAAGAACTAAGAGAAGGCACTGCTAATGGATAGTTTGCCAACTGGGAAATGATTTCATATAATTCAATCTTAAATTAAGTTCATTAGAGTGGACTGAACAGTATGAATGCTAACAGCTGGCAATTTGAAAACAGTAATTTGTGCTAAAATCTCCAGGGTATAAAAAACCCCCAGAGTAGCATGACAGTATAAAATGTTGCGTGTGAAGAATGTGTTCCCTCTAAGTTATTTTTGGCTTTTTATGCTATGTGCATTGAATCAGTGACACTTCATTTATATGTATTCTCTTTGAATAACCTGAGAAAGTGAGGGTCAAATAGAAAACTTTACAAAGGTCTTGTTGGTTTGGTTTGGGAGTAAGTTTCATGATATACTTCATATACTACTCAAAATCAAGTTGTTTGTCATAATTTAGCAACATTTAACAATGTGCATTTCATTCAATGCCCTTTTAATCTTGACTGAGTATGCATCTTATATATACTACATATACAGTATACAAACTCTGGACATATTATGCAGTTTCAAGGGACCTCTTATGTAGCAAAAAATATCTAAATGTTTCTTTTAATTAAAAAAAAAAATCCTTTTTTTTGAAGGCTTGAAGACATAGGACTGTATCTACTGTTACAATACAAAGAATATTAAAAAACTGTTTTATAAAGAGGGCTTGGCTAAATGTAGCAATACATTCAGTCTTTAGTTGGAACAATAACTTGGATTGCACTCAAGAGTAGCCCCTTTTCTTACCGTGAAAGGAAGAAGCTTTGAGATGAGCAGCACTGTAAAACTTCTGTGTGACACATTTAAAAAAGATGATTAAGGATGTTATGTAAACACTGTGTCTTAGTGCTTTGCAGAAGGAGGAGCTCTCTGCTCCCATCTTTTGGTGACCAGCAGGAAACCTGCTGGTTTAATCTACACATTATGTTTTATCCAGAGCTACATCTGGCTGGGGACTCTGGGTCTTCTGACTGGACAGATCGTGCATATGAAAAGATCCAAGTCCCCATGAGCTCTTTTCATTGATAGAAAAAAACCTGAATGCTGACTCCAAAGTCTTTGCAGTATGTACTTTTAAAAGTCACTGGTAAGTTGCACTGCAGGAATGCAAGGAGAAATAAGGGTTCCTTGTTCAGGTACAGATTCTTCTCGAGGAGAAGCCTCCATATTTTACAGGTTATTTGCACCAACTTTCATACACATAAATTGCATTAGTTTTGTTTATATGTATGAAGTTTTTAATTCAATAATAGAAGTGTAGACTAAGCACTAATAACCATAGGTCTAAACACTCATCCATTCTCTCTCTTAGAGATAATTTAGGACATCATTCACTCAAAGTAGAAAGAAAATGTCTTAAATATGCTCCAGTACACCATAGATACAATGCTTTGAGGGTTTTTGCATTGAAATTACTGTAATTCACTTTATTTCTATCTACAATACATGTAATAGCTGGAGCAAAATTCTTGCAAACCAGAAAAACACTCTTTTCTACACTGTATTTTATCTGCAGCCAGTGGACTGGAAAAAACTTCTGTATACAGAGGCTTTGGTCTACAGACATGAGCTGGACAAAATGTTTCTCCATAGTTCAGCCACATGACATGTGTGAATAAATAGTCTTATTCTCCTTTTGCTCTCAGAGCATCTTTCCCAAACTCTATGTCACTCTCACAAGTTCTGTCTTCATGTCGCTGTGTATAATATTACCATTACCTGAAGTAAAGACGTAAAGCAAGATCTAACTCCATTAGACTGTTGTGAAACTGGGGTAAGGGAAAGAGAAATTAGGCCCTGATTATTTAAAGAGCAGCTGTGACGGAAATGAGGCAGGAAGGAGAAATGTGGGAGGATGAGTAACAAAACCAGAGAAGTGTACGGAAACTACTGAATTTTCTCAGGGGCATTCTCCACCCCACAACACAACATGTTTGGTAACTTTGCAAATCTCCAAAATAGTTATACAAAATCTTTCTCTCCCACTGTACTCAGTATGGATTTCACCTATTTACCACTGACCTCCTCGGAAGAATCTTAAGTGCATCATTTGAACAAGTAAATATAGATATCTGAAATGTCTGGCAAAGCAACTTTAACCCATATCTAAAATGTCTGGCAGGAGATTCAGTTCTTCTAGTTAAGCCTGGGACAAACTGCTGTTTTCTGGGCTAAACTTTCTTTCAGGAAAGGAAAGTTTGCAACTGGCCTAATCCTTTGAGCTCTGAAGCAGGGAATTTTCTTTGTTCTCACAGGATGTTTCTCAGCAAACAAATGTATTTATAGTAAATAGAATTAGATACAATATTAGATTTAATTTGCATCATTGATAAGTGGGATAAAATACATAAACAATATAAGGAATGTCTTCAAAAGCTTCCCAACTGTAATAATATTCATTTTTTTAAAGCAAAGTACTTCCACATTCTGAAAAGCAAACTCTAAATTTTTCAAGTCAAGTCCAAAATACTAAGAAGAAAAAAAAGAATCTCCATATTTAGATGTGAAATATGGATGAAGAATTTAAAAGATTTTAGCTATAAGATCAAAAGAAGTCACAACCAAAACTCCTCAATTTTATCTATATTCAATTTGCTTACATATTTGTAGTCACACTTCCAAGGAATTTCGACGAAAATTCTTGTTTAGGACATGGTGACTCATAAATAAAAAAAGACAGTGTAAGACAAGTAAACAAACACAAAGGTTTCTCTGGACATGTTTTGTAAAGAAATCAATTTCAGTTTATATTTAGTCACAAAACTTTTTCATAGGCTAACAGCTTGAGACCAAGTGTAGGCAGTAGCTCTAGAAACTTTCTTTGGGCAACATTGTGCTTTCTTCATGCAAATGAAATCCAGAAATTGAGAATTTGAATCCCATTTAAGACCCCATTTAAGAGATCATGACCCCATTTAAGATGAGACCTACAGTCTCAAAGTCTGATGCTCAAACTTCAGCTTCTCAAATGAAGACTGAGGGCTGATATTTGTGAATCAAACCTTACCTGTGCCAGTGTAAAATTACATGTGGAAGCACTATATGAACACAAAAGAGCAGCATGGTGACAATAACACAGTACAGAAATGTGAGCAGGAGTGTTACTGCATGGTGACCAAAGTTCTGCCTGCAAGGGCAAGAACAGAGCCTGCAGGGACATGCCATGGATACCAGCAGGCTGCAGTGGGGTCTGGGGCCTGTGTGTGTGGTGGCCACATGCCAATGCTAAGACTTTCCCCTATATCTTGGCACAACTGGGCATGAAATCTCATAGTCCACTGGTAATCAAAATCTACACAAACATGTGCACGTTTTGTAAATGGATGTGATCTGTGTTTGAAGACACTGCAATTTCCCTCTTATTGTTATTTCCCCTCTATATGAAAGCTCTTTAACACTATTAAAACTGTCTTTTACTCCCTCAAACAGGAATTAAAAAATAAAACATATTTATGAAAATTAATATTGTTCTTAGACTTTCAAAATGACAAAATGGGCATGTCAGGCAGAAATACATTATCCAGGGAGACTAAACACCAGCAAATGTTATATTCTGCTTTTTAATGGAAAATTATATTGTTTCCAAAGAAAGGACTGGCTTATTTGCTAATCTGTGCTGTCTTTCCTTTAAGATCTCTGCTTGAAGTCAGGAGATCCTTAGAAAGACTGCAATAATCATAGCATGAGTGATAATGTCAGCAAAGGGAATATTTCAATTTTTTATCAAATACAGGAACCAACAGCTGTTCTCCCACTTTTTCTCCTTACAGTCTTCTGGAGACACAGAGAAATGGCAGTCCTTTAGCCATGTGCATTCCTTGAGGAGTAAGCTCAGAACAACTGAAAGTGATGCCTTGGGAAGGCTGACCTGGAACAGAGACTAAACAGCTAAGAGAATAAAGTAGGTATTTATTAAATGGCCTTTAAGGATACACCTTGGGCAGTACAAGAGCCTGGCCAGGGCCACACCCAGGATGGACCCAAAATGGTCACAAAGTGGATGACTGGTCATGAGGTTTCACACTTCCACAAGTTTTGGTGCATTTGCATATGGCCGTCAACTGTCCAACCACAGCCCCAGGCCACAAAGTTCCATCCTCCTTGTTCTTCACCTTCAGTCCTCCATTGTCCTTGCTTTTTTGGGCCAGAAACTTGCAAGAGTTGTTCCTGGTCTCAGGCTGGAAAAGGACTGCCCCATCCACCTACCCTGCGAAGAGAGCTGATCAACACCCACCAGGAGACTCAGAGCTACACACCCAGGCAGCACAGAATCTGAAAAACATGAAAGCCAAAACTGAAGACATCAGAAGGTGCTCTTCTATAGGCTGTGTACTAAGATAATCATCAGCATGTCTCAGCATGACTTGAGGTATTCATCATAAAAAATCACTAAGAAATGCAGAATAACAACTGGTAAATTATTGGCCTGTTGAATGTTACATTTCTCTTGCACTGCATATGTTTGAATCTGGCTGGTTATAACGGATGTAGCATCCTTGGAAACATGGTGCTGACACAATCTTTAGTAAGGTAATTATGTAAAGTATATATCTGAATTTACTCAGACGTTGTATCTTTGTGACAGAAATGTTTGATTTAGATTGTGTGATTATGCCAGCAGAGGAATACATGTCAAGCTTTAATCTATTTGAATATTTAACTTCAATTTACTTAATGTGATATACTCAGAAAATATGAAGTAGTCTTGATACTGTTACATACAAGTTGTGTTTTGGGAAGCTGCCATGCCTAAACAGAATTCATACACACCAAAAAAAGAGGGTTCAAGATTTCAATTGTAACAGAAAGAAAGGTCCACAAGGAGAAGACCCAGTACTGGGTACATGTACATGATAAAATCATGTACATTACTTTAGGTTGGATTCTGGTTCATCAGTGCTCAGAAAGGCACCCAGAAAGTTTTGCCTTTATGAATAGGATAGACTCTGAGGATTAGCAATTAGCAAACTAGACATTGCTAGAACACTACCTAGACACCTCTTGGGCCAATTTGTTTCAGGAACAAAGTTTGTTCCTCAGGCTAATGAGTACACACATCACTGCCTACAAGAAGTAGAGGAACTTTGTTAAACTTCTCCAAGGAAATGCTCTGGAGCAGAGTCCTTATACACTGATGTATTTCCCTGGAAGATGTAAAGTGTTAGAAGGAATTGAAAAAGACCAGAATATCTGGAAAAGGAAGGAAAATAATACCATGTCTTTAATAATGCTAATAAGAAATTTGAAGAAAAACAGATTTTAAGGAGAAAAAGAAGGATTAATTGAAGAAGAATAGTTACATTGGCATGCATTTTAGCATGTGAAATCTTTATTGTATCTAACTAAAAATAAACATTAAAATTTCACTGCTGAGTAATTCTGATATATATAGTAACTACTGTTGGAAAGGAAATGCTGGAATTTTTTCATTAGAGTGAATTTTGAAAAATCAGAGAGACTAGCTTGTAAAACAGATACATCTGCCCCAGACATATAGGCACAGGAAAATTTACGTCCCTAAAGAGTAACTGAAATAGGGACACAAACTCCTTTACATTTTGCAAGATACAGCTTTGCACCTGTCACACAGAGCACTCACTGCCAGCAGTCAAGGGACAGAGAGGAGGGAGTGTTCTGCTGTGATCTGGAAACTCTGAGCATGATGGACATAGGGCAGGGCAGTGTGGCAAAAGTGCTAGGATGCCATTTGTCAGCCAGAAGTGTAATATAACATCTCTATATTACAGTTTGCAATGTCTCCTTCTTTCACTGCTCCTTTTCCTTCCTTTTGCCCATTAAGTTATTTCATCTTTTTGCATATTTTCCAAGAGTATGCTGTGTTTCTGAAAATCCCTGCTGTCATCTGAATTTAAAACACAAGAATCATGGCAAAACAAAAGGACAGGTGACAGACATTTCAGATTCTCAAAGAGCAGCAAAACCTGCCTGTATTGCTTCTACTTCACTTCAGAAAACTATAAAGTGAACATCTGTGCTCAGACTAGTCAGGCTCATTTCATCACCATAAATGAAGAAAATAAACATTTTTACAGTTTGATAGGATTTACCCTGAGAATGCCTGTGCTGTGGTGAATCCTGTCACAGACATGACTCATGTCCTTCATTGATGGCAGAAGGAACCAAGGGTGATGAGCTTGGATGTACCTTGTGTATCCAACGTGTACCTTGCAGGTATCCAAATTTATATGAAGTGACTCTTGCTGAAGCTGTTGTTTGTGAGCAGACACCTCATACATGTTTTGTGCCATTTTGTTATGCAGTGTCCCAGTGAAGGCCTAGCAGCTAAGGGGTGTTTAATGTCTGCTTCAGAATGCTTTTCATAGTAGCAATGGAGGTTATGTGATAGCAGCCATAGTACCTACAGAGTGTGCCAAGTCTTCCTTTCCCATGAATGTTTAGTTAAATCAGCACGGCATTTCTTCCAATTGACAAGAAGCTCATGAACATCCCTACAAATAACACAAGCTCAGCTTTTAGCAGGAATGACACTGTTAATTGAGTGCAGATGGTTTAAGTTGCTCATCAGCTAAATAATCAGATAAGTAAGAGTGACCTGATGCAGAGGAAATTACAACATCAGCATATAGAAAATTGTTGTTGTTCCTATGTAAATTAATCTACTGTAATTCACTCTGCTGGATATGTGTATTTAGTCACAGCTGGCTAAAGGATATAATCATTCCAGACCATTCAGCTCAGGTACTATTTCTAACTTCTGCTCATCTGGTATGTAGATGAGAACTGTAAAAACTTCACAGTCTTTTTCCTTCCTTATTTCCTTCCTTCTTTCCTTCCTTTCTCTCTCTCTCTCTCTCTCTCTCCATGGAGTGTCATCTGCAACCTACTTTATCTACAATTTTATTAATTTATTGAATATACCTCAAATGTATTGCTTGAATATTCATAGGCAATAATAAATATTAAAGACTCAACAGATATTAATATGGTTGTTCAGTTTCAAGACAAGAAAATTCAGAGGAAAAATGTAGCAGTTCACTGGTAGTAGGTCCTATAAGAATAATTAAAGTAATTCATTTGTGCTCAGATCCTTAAGACTAACAGTTATACTGAATTATTTTATTACAGATAGAATATAAAGGGCTCAAGCCAAACATGACTTGAATGAGGACAATTTTGTTTTCACTGTTGTTGCTGGTCTCAGTGAACTGAAGTGTCCTGGAGTCATCCTACTGATTACAAGACAAAGCCAAACTCAGAGGCAGGCTTGCCAGTCTTCCTGGGTTCCTCTGAGCTCACATGCCAGCTGGCGCACTCCTCTACTAAAAAGGGTTTAATTTTCTCTAATATGAGGTGATGGTCTTGGCCTTTTTTTAGGATTTCGCATCTACACATCTATATGAATATTACAAAAGCTGAGAAAAAATGATTACTCATCTCATTTCACCTTTTAGTCTTCTTTAGACTTTTCTCACTGTGCCACATCAAGCAAAAAGATTGATTAGGCTTATTGCTTGACAGCTGGTTCCATCCATAGCCTATAAGGGCAAATGTCTGCTTGCTTATGGGCAATTGCCTGGCTGCAGATGCTGGGCTGTCTGGCTGTGTGAAGGTGGACCTCAGCTGGTCAATGAACCCCACGATCCCTTCCCTCGGTTCCACTTTGCTTCTGAGAAAACGTAACTGGATTCACTGTCCATAGGGAGCCATCACTACAAGGTGAATGTTTATAGTAGTCACCAAAGTGCCTTTCTTCTTGGGTGTAATTCAGCTCATCCTGGAATAGATATCCATAAGTCAGGAATGTGCTCAATATACTTATATGCTTCTCTCTCTCCATTGACAATCTCTTGAGCCTTTAGGGAGAGACTTGGGGGATGTCTGTCTGTATTTAAAGACTAATTAAATTAGTCTGTTTTTAATACCCTTCATATCTTTTCTAACCAGAATCAAGAAGAATGACTGTCCAAGGCTTGTCTCTGTGCCCAGTAGAAGGATCTATGGAGGTCTATTGTATCATGAAGGTTTTTAACTTAACATTTCTACTGCTGCATTTTGGTGGTTCCCAAAAATACCTGCAGTGTTTTAAACTTTCCTCTCATGTAGCAACAGACAACAATATAGAAATTACTTGTCAGGAATGACAGACATAAGGTAAAAATAAAAAAGAATTTCATAATGTTATATAAAGATGAATGCTGAGAACTGCCTAGTAACATGAACACGTGTTGTTATTTATTTTCCTTCTTCACACACTGCATTATTTCCACTTATATGAAATGGTGTGTTCCAAGATTTTATATATAATTTTAATCTTGAAGGCAGTTGAAATAGCTTCTCCAGATGTTATTAAATAATCAAAGCATGCTGTAATCAAATGGTCTAATTCCCTGGAAAGAAAAAGAAATTCCTGTACCTTATTTACAGGAATTAATTTCTTATTCTAATTTCTTATAAAGCTTACAAAAGAGACTTATGACAATGGTAGTTTATGTTGTTTTCCCACTTAATAACACATAGTTCAAATTTTCTGCTGGTATTAACCTCATTCACTCCCTACAAGGAATCCTGTAGGAACAAATTTGAGTATATGTGAGTTTGTCACTTTGTAGTGTAAGGATTTAGTTATCCCACAGGAAGAGCATAGGATGTTGAGTGAAAAAATTACATAACCCTTGTTTCTTTGAGTCTGAGAGCACAGAGACAAATAAATGCATCTCTCCTAAGAGAACTAGTTGTGTGTCTACTTTCTTAAAATCTAGCAGGATACACAGGCCCTTAACTGGATAATTTAAGTCTTGCACATCCCATTATAAGGGCAGCTTTCTTTAAATATTCTGAAGCTGTAACTTGCATCAATAAAAAGCAATTTAACATTTGAAACTAGTGGTCTTGAAACATTTACAGACTTAGTTCAAATCATGTAGTCAATATTAAATTCCTTTTCAAACAGATAAAATTTAAAAGAGCTATTTCATTTCTCTAGTTCTCCTCCACTGTAGGTACAGATTTTGTCCCTATCACAGAATAGTATAAAGCTAAGAAGAATATAAACCAGACCATAAAATAAATGCACGTGTAAATCACCATCTAGCTGACATAGCAACACAGCCCAAAACCTATCATTTGTAGCTGGATACTAGCAGGCAAAATGTAGTTTAGAGTGCAGTTGGTGCAGTGATATTAAAATATTTTTATGCTTTATAGCTGTGAATGTACACAGCCAGCTTAAAAATTTCTTCCACTGTTCTATGTGTGAACATGTAATCTCAAGTCTTGACCTCCAGAATAACACAGAAGAGAGGAGAAGAAAACAAAGGGAAAAAGATATTCTGCAAAAAATCCTTGTTTATTTCTCAAGGGGACACAGGGCAGTTTTTGTAGCCTAACACTGGAATATGAAATGTGAGAAGTTCTCTCCTCTTTTTCCCTATGCATCATTAAAGGCCAAATCCAGTTAGCCTTTTCTCAACATTTATTCCCTTGAGCTCCTCAGAAACTAGTTCTGTGGTATCCTATTTCAAGAATTTCCCATTTGTTCAAATGATGCCTCATTAATGTTAGATGAAGTCCTGCAATAAGTTCATAACTCAGTAGACATGTCTCAGGACTTAACTGACTCTGTTTAGTTGCTCCAAAATAACATGCAGATGGTTTATCATGAGCAATCACTCCCAGTTCACTTCCCTGACCTATGTCCTGTGACATTAACATTAGACATTATAAACCTCAAGTGCATTAACATTTGAGAGCTTTCATCTCAGCAGTCATAGAATCTCAGGGAAAGATATTCATGAAAACCAGTTCATATTCACAACAAGTAAACTTTCTCATTAATGTTCTTTAATGATCAGAAAGATGATGAAGGAAAAATTCTCTAGTAATAATTAATAGTAATGGTTTAAATTTGTACAGCACTTTTATTCTCAGTATTCCAAAGTATATTAAAAACATGCTGATCAAAACTGTTTATATATGGTGTTGCAGAAAAACATAAATATCACTGAAAGAGAATGTTGAATAACTGCCAGATTATGCAATGTCTTATCCTTTTAATTAATTCTTTAAAATGTATACTAAAATATTATTATGAGTGATTCTCCTAAACATGGCCAAATTGACCAGGCATCAAATCAGCCCTCAGTTAATATAACATTACTGAAAATGGGACTCAGATATGTCATAAACCAGTGATTTTTTTGACACAGGTATAGTGCAAATTATTATAAAGCCATTTTCCTTTTCCTTTTCTTGTAAGTGTTTCCAGGATTCTTCACTGGAAGTGCTCCATTTTGCCCTGAGGAATAAATGAGTCTTCTAATTCACCTCTTAACCTTGACAGCTAATAAGCAAGGATTTTAATGAAAAGCTGCCTTACACAATTTGTCATGTTCTTATGGGAAAACTGGATCTTTATAAAGACAATTTTCCACAAGAGAAAGATCATACAGTTTCATTCCTCTGCAAAGGCCAGTAACAAAAATGCCACATCAGAGAAAAAAACAACCTTTGACAGGAACATCCAGCATCATGGTACAGAGCCAGATAGTGTGAAAACAGCCCAAGAACTAATGACTACACAAGCTAATCACCACGGACAGGTCTAACCAGAGAATCAATTATCCTGAGAATCCATTTCTGCTCAGGAAAAGATTTGCTCTTTACCCTACAGCTGAAAATTGCCACTCACTTCAGCAGACACTGAAAAGGGTGTAATTCATATTTAGGACTATATGTTTATGCAAGTGACAAAACTGAATTCCTGATGTATGTTGGTCCTTTTAGCACTGCAGAGCCAACAAAGCTCGAGAGGGAATTAGATACGAGGCAGGCTTGTGCTTCATCAGCAGATCCGTCTCCTCCCTTCTGACTGCACTTTCCTTATGGCTGATGATGATTATGATCAAGGAAGAAATCACAGCTGTTGTTCCAAAAAGCCCTTTTAGAACTGGCTAAACCCAATACCATATCACAGGCAAGTTGATTAACATGAAATTATCTGATGCTGATTTTTCGGGCTTATTTTTTAGTGGTTACAAAATATTCAAAAATAAGAATCTACACTATAGTGTCTACCTACAGATAGAATCCCATTTACATCCTCTGTTTCAGAAACAGGAAGAAATTATTTCAGCTTCCCTTGTTTTAATTTGTTCAGTTTTTAGAAATGTTGATAAGGATACAAAATGCTCCCTGACTAAGAGCACAGAAAGGGAGGGGTTGCTTTTCATATGCACAGTCTCTATTCACAAGACTCTACATCTTCAAATTTTCTTTTTTATTTAACTTTACACAAAATTATTTATATTAAATATAATATATTTTTAATTAAAATATTACATTTTAGGGATGTAGAAATGGCAAAAGGAGTTTTGTGAGCTTGAGCAGAAAAGCATGGCTGCCTTGGAAGGCAACAACAAAGAAGATAGGGAAGCAAAGACTACTGCAATGCTGCCACTTACTGCCTGAAGAGGAAAGAGCTGCCCTGAGCAATTATCATGCACTTTCTGCCTTCCAGTGTTTTTTGCTCAGAGCAGAAGCATCAAGTTGTATTACTGGGAGCTGGGTGATCTCTAATGTTAGGAAAATAGTATATATTTTTTTTGGTCTCTTTTACCTGTTGGGAGTCTAAGGTCTTTAGAGCAGAGATTGACTGTTGCTGTGAGGCTTAATATGATATGGCTGAGGTTTCTAAATACCCTCCAAATCCTAATAATAGGATAGTCAAAATTAATGAAGAAGCAGAAAGTCACAGTCACAGAGTTATACCTGGCTGCGCAATCTTAAGCCATTTGTGACAACTGGTGTTTTCATAATGGAGATAGAATTAAACAGTAAAAAAGGAGTTGTATGTAGAGGAGATAAATGGCAGTTTTGAAGGTCACATGTCCTGTGGAATAACAGTGAACTGCAAGTATCAAAGTTTTCTGCTTCTTAAGGGTCTTGTGATAATCACAGAGCTGATCTCCAACTAAAATAATGACAATTTTGAACAACTGCAATATATAAACTACTGAATACCTATGCCTGCCTGTTCTGCAGACTTCTGATGGGTTTTACTGTTAAAATTTATTGTTAAAAACTACTGCTATTTATGTTTGGAAATTTCCTCTATACAAAGGAGAAACTGAAAAACAAGGAGACCAAAGCCTACATTGACAAAGGACCCAGTTTTCATTGAAATTGATTTAACTGATTTCCATGGCTAGGTACATTTGAAAATATGTAATGTAAAGGCATCTGACCAGATCTCAAGGGAGGTTGTGGGTGTTCAGGGCCTTTTGCTCCGGCTAGCTCAGGTTTTTCTGCCCTGCTCCCCCGGGATAGTTCGTGGGGGTTCGATCTCTAGGCTCCACGTGGTCTGAGGCTTGGTAAAATGAAGAGAGGATTCTGCTTTGGTTTTCAGGTGTTTATTCCATGTGGGATGGAAGGCAGAATGGCTGAGAATGGTCGGTTCACCTTTTTTATCACCTCGGGTGATACCTGAACCAGAGGGGTCTAGATCCAATGAGGGAGGTGGAGGGGCGTGGCCAAGGCCAAGTGTATTCTACACTACAAGGGGGAAGGGTGGCACCCGGGCATCTTGCCAATAGGCAACCAGGGTGATTGACAAGACAGGGTGATACCACCAAGGGGTTGGGATAAGGGGGTCAGGGGAATGGAATGAACCATTTACAATTTGATTACACACTGTAACAGGAGGTGTGTTACAGGAGAATGATCTGAACTTTAACTTGTGGAATTCAAGATTGTTATCATATTTGCTTGAAGGTTGAATCCAGAATATTTCTTTAAATGTTGGCAGTCACTTTGTATTACCCAAGAATAGAATCCAGCTATTTGTTCTTGAACACAGCCCATTAAATTGTAATATTTGGGCGCTTTTAAAAGAGTTTAGCCTAATTAAATAAATACATCTATCACATAAGCTGAAAAGACCAGACTTTATGTGCAGTTAAAGTCTTGGAGAAGTAAGTAGACCCAGCGATGTGATAGACCTTAGGGCCTGTGTTTGCTATCAGCAAGTATTTGTTATCTCAACTGGCATTTACTGTACCTCTACAGGCACAGAAAAGCAGGAAGAAAACATTCATTTTAACCGTTTCAGTAACAAAATATTTAAAGCTCTTTCACAATGAGTATTTCATTATCAGAAAAAACTTTTTCATACACGCAACCTGTGAAATAGAATAAAATAACAATAGTTACCTGAATTCTGGCAGATATATGGAAAATCTGCATTTGCACTTTATTTATTCTGGACCTAAAGACCTAAATGCATGTGTTTTCAGTTTCCATTTGTTTTATGACCAGTTCTTTCTATTTATTTCTTTCCAATCATAATCAGGTGAGGAATATCTTGTCTGACAGAGCAGTTTCCTGCATTATGTATTAAATGTAAATATTGCATTTTTTCCAAACATGTGGCTTTAATGATGTTTTTGAAAGTTTTCTCTTTCCAGTGTCTCCATGATGTGGCTCCAAAGAAATAGGGAGAAGTGAGAAAATAGAAAAGAAAGAGTATGAAATATAGAGCATGTTCAGATAGAGATCTTCTACAATTTCTCACACTACTCTGAAAAAAAACAGTGCTTGTTTTGACTGGATCCAGTCACAGAGTTTCATGTCCTTTTAAGCTCCACTAGTCTCTTCATGATGACTGATTGCTATTCTGAGCTTCAAGAATGCCCAACTGTTAATCCCATATCTGACAGCTGGCAGTGGGACTCCCACAGTCAGCGCAACAACCTACCCAGGCTTCTGACATGTCACTTGGGCACATCCCCAGTCATGTATGACTGAGTCTGGAGATTGGGTTTCTAATTCCAGTCAGAGTGTATCTGTGTTTTGAGAGAAAAGAGAGATCTTGTCCTGTGGACTCAAAATGCATGACTTCAGCATAAGAAATTGTTAGAAGCTGTGCTTATGCCTATTTTAGCATGTGACATGTTATGTGACATATTAGGAACAGCTTTGAAGGGAGTGAGTTGGTGCTAATCACTTAGCATCCATGCTTCACATATTTTGGGCAGATTTTAGACTACCAGCAGCCATTAAGCAGCAGATCCTGTGGAGGCAGGGTAGTGTTTTCACTGTGCCAGTCTTCTTCCAGTGCAGAAAGTCATCACTGCACAACTGAAACCCACAGATTTTCAGCCTATACACAGATTCCATCTCTCAACCATTCCAGACCTTTCCAAGGAAAGATGACACATGCTCACCAGAACTCCTCCTGAAGGAGATGCTGGGCCATCTCTTGAAAGAGACCAAGGGCATAAAACCTCTAATTTCTGCTGTGTATGGGTGCTCTCACCCCTGATGGACAGGAGCTGCGACTGACCACAACCACTCACGCACCACTGAAGCCACAGCTGGTAACATCTCTCTGTCTTGTTTCTTATTTCTCTATCTCCTTTTCTATCTTCTTCTATCTCTCCTCTCTTAAAGTGATCTTAGCTCCCAGAATGCCTATAGACAATTCTTTCAAGTTTTGGTTCTTCCAGTTATGGTTTTTAGAGTTATTATTCCAGAGCTGCTCAAAATAAAAGCTATTGTTGCTGTTATAATCAGTTATTGAACATTTTTTTTCTGTAATCTCATCATAAAGGGCTCTTTTAGCAAAGAACCCAGGTGCTCTGACTCAGAGGAAGGTCACGACAAGGTTCAGCTGTCCAACTCTCCTTGTGCACCCCACTGGTGGGGTGAGAAGCAGAAAAGACCTTGACGCTCTACAAGCACTGACCAGCAATAGCTAAAAAAATCACTCAATACTGTTTACAGCACAAATCCAAAACATAGCACCATGCAAACTACAAGGAAGAAAATTTACTCTGTCCTAGCCAAAATCAGTACAAATCTTTTAATCCATTTCTGTCTTGGGAAGACAGGTATGTGCCAGGGAAAGCTGGAGTTTTCCTTGGAATGGAGAATGTAAACCCCCTCCCTCTAAATAATTATATTTTGCAATTGAGGCCTTTCAGGCAAGGATTTGGAAATAGGAATAACAGTCCTTTACTAGCAATATTAAGAATATTGTAGTAGTACAAAAAAACCCCAAGGAAGCAAACAAACAAAAATCCTAGAAACCCTGACAGAGTCATAAATACAACCTGACACCTCACTGGTCAGGATATTAGAAGCAGTCCAAAGCAAGCCCTCCTGGAGTGGCAGATGTGGTTCTGGTGGAATAGAAATGATCCTGTAGAAAGGGTCCAGTGATTGCGAGATAGGTCTGGTCTTCCTCTGGGAATCCAGTGGAAAACTGGATACCTGGTGGTCCTGCATCTCAGTTTTTATCTAGGTAGCAATGGTTGGCTCCTCCCACTGGGTGGAGCATCTCACAATGGGATGATGTAATGTTTTCGGTCATGTGGTGAGCCTTAATGGCCCATTACCAGAAGATATCCCCCTGGAGGCTGGACACATGGTAGAAGACATAAGGAACATTGCTCCACCTGGTTTTAACAGCTAGCTGATTATCAGAAGGCACCTGCCTCCTCCCGCCTGGAGTTATGAGGAATGGGTTGTACAAGAGATAAAGAAAACATCTCCCTAACCGGTTTCAACAGATGGAAAATAGAATAAACATTTTTTAGTTACATAACCCAAGACAGCTCCTATTCTCATTTGAACATATCCCCAAACTTTCTATCATACGTGTTTTGCGACTATCATGTGGCTTCTGTGCATGTAATTGAAGCCTCCAGAATCACTATCTGAATATAAGTCAAATAGATTTACCTGCACTCCAGGAAGAACAGTTTTCCTTCCTGAGCTGTACCTCATGCTCCCCCTCTCACACCCTGCTGCCAGTGCTCCAGAGCCAGCAGAAGGAAGCAGCACCAGAAACTATCCCAGAGTGAGGATGCTGAGCTTAAGGACAGTGAAGTTCATATTAATGCCTTGACAATGTACAGTCTTCTACCTTCCTTTTTTCATTTGACTTCTTCCAGTAACCTCACTATCCCCACTCTTTTCCTTACCTCTGAACATCTGGCCAGACATCACACTCACTACTGCTTCTAAAGGCTCAAGTGATAGATTCGTGACTCTCTGTATCCTTTTCTTTGGCTAGTGTAAAAAGACCAGGTGATTGTTCCTTTACTGGTCAAAAATCTCATATGGAGAGCTATTTTTATAAATAAGGGAAGACATGATGAAGGCCATGAGCACTTGGAAGAAGTTGCTATAGTTTGCAGTAAGGTATTACCTCAAAGGCAGAAGTAATGACCAGTGGCTTTGATAGTAACTGCTTCCTGAGGCTTGCACTTTGTCATTTGCTGTCACTCCAGAAATTGGCTCATATGAAAAAAAAATCAAGACCTTTAGGTGAAAGAATGTGTGTGTATAAATATATATTTAAGCACGTTAAGAGATTGTTTTCAGAGGCAACTAAGATGAGGAAATGGATGAAGACAGCTAGGAAGAAACTTTACTCATTAGATTCATGAGTGAGCTTTGAAGGCTTGGAGGAAGTGGTGCTGCACCAGAATCTGTAGCTTTGAAGTATGAAGCAAACAATTTATAAAACACGTGTATCTCAGCAGACAATATCTGATTGTATTTCTGCATAGGAGTGTAATTATGCATATCCTGCAGGTTAATGAAAGTTGACATATAATGAAGGGAATGGGGGAATGAATAGAAAAATACCCACTGGAACACATGGAAAATGTAATTGAGCAAATGCATAATGCTTTTTTGTGGCTCTTTTGCAGGAAAAATACTATGGGAACTCCAGAGTGCAAGTATGAGGGGTATGTTATAGACCTGCATTGAAATTTCGTCCTGTTTTGAAGATCATCTGATTACATTAGTATGTGTCTGTTCCATTAACAACAACAAAGAAACATCTCTCAGATCTTAGGCAAATATGGAGCAATAGGAAATGCATTGTGATTTCACTGAGTAGTTTTCAGGAGATATTGGTATGATTGGGATAGACTACAGGTAGCATCTTCTCTTCCTAATAAAATAGTACAATAATTTCTTGAGCTAAAAATATCACAGTTGATTTAATTAAGTGCTTTTGTTCCAAAATGCCTCGGCTGACCCTGGCACCGTGACAAATCAGAAGGTCCCCTCTGTAGCTGGGCTACTTCTGGGGTACCTGTGGGTTCTTTTTGCCCAAAGACAACATCAGAGACGGCTGTGGTGAGGTGCAGAAAGAGTGGCTCCACTGAGAGTTTTATATATCAGCTTTTATTGTCCATAGTTGGAAAACAACAAGGCCAAGGGCCTAGATAGGTGGAAATTCCCTCAGGAGAGCCTGATGCTTGTCCCTTGCCCCTGTGTTTTAAAGGGAGGTGTATCCCAGGGGTGGGAAACACTGAAGTCCAATAGTAAAAATGCAAGGGATGGTTCAGGATGGGACAGACAACAGATATCACCAGCTGAAATAGGGGGGTAAAGGAGGGGCTGGTACTCAGCCAATCGCCCAACCAACCTCTCAGAACTTTCTAGAAGAAAGGGAGAAGCCTTGGGGTGAATGACAGGGCCCCAGGGGGTGGTAATTTTGGGAAAAGACCAAAGGTGAGTTTTGGAAAGGGATACACAGAGCAAAACCATTTTACAAAACTTAACAATAACTAATAAACATGAAAAAGCTAAAAACATACCACCACAGTTAAGTACAACCAAAAAGAGATAACCTGTAAAATACTTAGTGCAATAGAGTTGGCACAGTAAATCACAATGAGCACCTGAATAGAGCAAAACTGCATGGCCTTTTCTGAAGGAAATTGAAAAAGCATAATTAGGGATACCAGAAGATCCAGTGTCTGAACTTTGTATCTTAGGTAATTTTAAAAAAAAATCAGTGGCTAAAGACAACTCCTATTCTTGTAAGACAAAAATCCATGAGATTAAAATTCTGTCTTTCCTGAAATTTTAACATATCAAAATACTTTTTTTTATCATGTTTTAGTGGAAAGAAAATGGATTCATGCTTATGCCCACTAAAACTTTTCTGAGATGTTACTACAATAGTTCTCAATTTTTGTCTGAAACTAATTTTCAGGAAATAAACATCCCTAGAGGAAAGTGAAAAATAATAAAGGAAAATTTCACTCCTTTCAGATATGACAAGCATACATTTTCTCTTTTTTGGGGTCATTATTTGCAGTCATATAATCTTACATGATCAATAAGTCTGTTTATGTGATATACTATGAATGGATAGTTGTACTTAACCAAAAAGTTAAGTATTTGTGATTGATACTTGTGATTTGGATTAGATAGGCTGGGAGATTCTATGCAGTAAAATATCAATAAATACTAAAGAGGTAACTTGAAAATACAATCAGTAAAGCAAATACATTGTTTATGATATACATGTCAAAGTTATGTTTTAAAATACAAAACAATTTAATAATCTGTTTTCTATTAGAGATGTTAATTACAATTTACTCCCACTTGTCTAAATTTGACAAGATCGAATTCCCACTTACCATACAACAGAAGTCCTGCTCAGCTAGTAACATCATGGGAAATGTATTTATAGGCACTTTGTCAGGCCCTGTAGTTAGAAGAGTCAGCAAAGCTTACTCATTCATGTTCCTCATGAGCTTTTCCCCTCTCTTCCCTCCCCTCCAACTGTCTCTAACAAAAAAGCTGGGGCTGTGTTTGCAGTGTACTGTGAACTGTTTCATTTCTGGCAGTTAAAAACAAAGGAAATCAAACCTTTGTGGGAATTTTTGAAGTGGTAATGAGTTCAGTACTTGCTATCCACATTCTTTTCAAATCTCTTCATATTCCCTCTGTTTGGTTTTTTTTGTTTGTTTGTTTGTTTGGTTTTTTTTGTTCTAGGATAAAGAACATGGAATCTGCTAAATACAATTACTTAAAAGAAGGAAAATCACCATGTTATGTAGTGTTCCCCCTCTTCTACAAGTCTCCCCCAAATCCCAACTTTATAATAGGCGATTGGGAGGTGGGGTGGTAATTCACCAGAGCAACCTAATTGCTGTAAAAGCTGAAGACTGCAGATGACAAAAAGCTGTATGTGTTATGGTCAGACACAACAATAAGCTAAGGAAAGGCCCAATTAAAAGTAACCAAGGCAGAGTGCAGTTGCACAGAAGGGTACAGAATTTAGACTATTATAAATACAGAATCATAGTGCTTACACTATTGTACCTTGAAGTGATATAGAAGCCCTGTAAGTGACTCCAATGTTTGGCCCTAAGTCTGACTTAATGAGAACAGAAGGCAAAGGAGCAAAGTTTGCAGTTGGTTCTGCTTGCAAATATCTTGGAGAACGTGAACTCCAGTCACGCTTCAGGACTCACCTTTGGCATTGCAGGCAGAGCTAAAACTGACTGTCTTACCAATTGAGGACTTCCCACTTACAGAGAAGTTGTAGTCTGCATGCTTGGAGGACAACTTGGACTTGTCCAGGTGCAGAGGGAGGGAATGAGCCCACCCTGTGCTGTTCTCTTGCAGCTACTGGCTGGCACTTCCCAGGGGATGTTCTGCCAGCTCCCATGGGCCGGGCTGAGGGGTCTGAGGGTTCATACAGGCTCTAGAGACTAAGAAAGGAAAAAGGAAGTCTGGTTTGCTAGCTAATGATTTTGTATAACACTTGGTAAAGCTTTTAGTAAACCATCTCCTCTATATTTATCATGTGATTAGCATGCACAGTTCTGTTACACAACTACTTTCATAACTACGGGGAGCAGAGAGAGTGCTGACTAAAGCCATCAGCCCCTCCAAGCTGTAAATTTTAATAGAAGGCTCAAGGACTGAATATGAACACTTTTCATGGAGAGAACAGCTGAGGTGAGAAGGCAGCAGCAAATAGTCTTTGTTTTAGTCTTCTAAACCAAGCCCCGGGGAAAGGGAAGTATGGGCTTCATGCCCTGTCTGGCAGGGTTGACAACCCAGCACAGCACAGGGACTTGGTAACAGCTGGATAACACTGCATCTTTTTTTTTTTTT